>MU855628.1:630-36326 GCA_033296695.1 Staphylotrichum tortipilum
CTATTGTAATCAGATACGGGAGGACGACAGGACGGCGGGATGGTATCAGCTTCAAGATGTAGGGGGGAATTACTGTCGAGGCTGTCGATGGATGGGTGCAACAGAGAGGGTGTTGTTCGACAGGAGACAGGGAAGGGGACTTGGAAACGAGATCTTACTGTTTCTGGAATTAGACCCAGGCCCGATATTGACTCGGGACGCTCACTCGTCAGACCAAGCTTGGGTCCTTGGGGTGCGTTTGTAGTTTCCGAACATGGTTTTAGGATCTAGGTTTCCGCGAAGCAGACCATTCTCATCCCTGGTGCTACAATGTTCCTGTCCTGTCCTCGTCAGACTGACCAAGTCTTCTGCTGGCCCTATCAGCTCCCTGATCCAACGGCTTAGCCCCTGAGCATCCGAACAGCTTCATCTCTGCCAACATCGTTATGGATGTCCCTCTCCCTTCTCTGTTTCGTACGAGCATATGACGCTAGTGATGGCCAAGAAAGCAGTCAGGCTGACCGAAAGGCCATGAGGTCATCGAATAAACCCGGGGTTACCTTGAAGCTGGCAGGCGGTTGCACAGGATGCCCGGTGTGACACCATACACAGAGAGAGGCATCACGAGTGTCAACATCACCACCGTAGACGAATGTGAAGCGAAAATAGCTCAGTTATCACAGACCTCGACTCGAAACACTGGCACCAACGCCCCCGGCCAAACAATAAAAAAAAACACCCAGACTGATCCAGCCAGACAAAAACCCCACCAAACAAAAAAACAAAGGCCATGAACAAGAAAACTCGAAGAAAAAACACGCCCAGAATGTACACAGCCCATATATGCCCAACTCGACTGAACTGACTTGACTGACTATTCCTCGCATGCTTTGCTTTGCTTTGCCGAGCCAGCCCCCCCTCTTACAAAAAAACGAGCGGCTGTCCACCAAGAACGGAGAGAGCGACCAACCGCTTACCCCCCACCGCTGCCAGAACAACGCCACTGAAACATCCGTTTGGAAATGCATTCTTCACGCTTTCCTTGCTTCCATTTCTTATTTCGTTCCAAGAGTCAGGGCCAACAGTAGCAGAGAGAAGAGTAATAAAAAAAGAGACAAAGGAAACATTGTAAGTGAATGCTGAAGCAGCATTGGTGGTAATAAAAAAGTTCCGTGTCCAGTCATCGTTTCTCCATCCATCCCAAACAAAAAAAACAGAGAGAAAAGAAAACTATTAAGCGGCTGGGTGTCGGTGTGGTGTTGTTGTTGTTCTTTCATCGTCATCATAACCAAGGCCATCGTCGTGCCGTCTCACCCATCATGAGGCTGACCGGCCTTGAAACGGCCATGGCTGGCATGAAACAATACGTCGTGCCATCCACCCACACCGTCGAACCTCGCCCCCCCGTGATATTCGCCTCCCGATTTACCGGTCGAGCCTCGACTGCGGCTGCCAGCCATTCAGGTACGCCATCAGCCCCATGCCGAGAATGACGACGCCGATCATGGACGCGTACGGCAGCGTGTGTATTAGCGCGGCGTCCTGCTGCTGGCCCTGGAGGGCGAGGGCGCCGCCCACGGCGGGCCTGACGGTATTGGCCCGGGAGCGGGTGGCTGCCAGCTCGAGGCTGTCGTCTTCGAGCTCGTCGCTCGGGACAGCCTTGGGCTTGGTGACGCTGCCGTTCATGCCCTTGGCGGGGCTGTCGAGGTGCTTGCCCTGGGACGCCGACCTGGATCTCCTCTCGGCCTCGCGCCTCTTCTCTTCCTCGTCTCGCTGCCGTATTTGGAGGACCATCTCGGCGAGCGTCTTTCGGTCGGCGTCCCGTTCGGTCTCGGCCTTCTCTGCTCGTAGCCGGAAGGCCTCTAGTTGCTCCCTCATGGTGTTCATCTCTTGTGCCATCGAGTCTAACCGTGCCTGGTACGCTGCTGCCAGCATCTCGGCCTTGTCCGGCTGGGGCGAGGCAGCCTCCGGTTCGGCCGCCTCCGGCTCGTTGGGGGGTTGCTGCTCGGCGGGAGGATCGAAGGCTTTGTCAAGCTCGGAGTGACCATTAGTCAACGGGGCGTCGATGATACCGTTCGTCTTGGAATGGCTGCTCTCCTCCATCTTTTGCATCATGTCCTCGGCCAACAGACGGGCCTCCCGTTCCTTGACCAGCATCTCCTCGAGGTCTCGCACCCTTGCTGTGTGGTTATCGAGGTCCTTCTTGGCGTTGTTGAGAGCCTCGGTTAATTGGAGGATCTGGTTCAGGTTGTTGTTTTCTTGGCGAACCGGGGAAGTGCTGGATAGCTTTGGCCGCTCTGTTGTGCCTCTCTTCAATGACGGGGCGTCCGAGGCTCGGGCGGCGTCGGGCTTCTCGGGAAGGGGCTGCGACGGGGGCGGTGCGGGCGGCTCAGAGAAGCGTGTCTTGCCGGCGTCTGAGCGGAAGGAGATGTTGCCATTGGGCAGGTGCGACTTGGGGGGTTCGGGTACCTCGGGCTTGTCCGTGTTCTTGATGTCTTCCTTGGATAGGAGGGCGGTGATGAACTGGCTCGTCCGGGACAAGTCTTGGTTTTGCAGTCGCGCGTTGCGCATCTCGGTCTGCGAATATGGTCAGTGAGTGTTGAGGGGGTCCGGAAGGGCCCAAGAGAGATGACCCACGTGAAGTTTCTTGACGATATGCTCCGTCGTAACGGGGTTCAGCCAGAACTGCCGTTGCTGGGCTAATGTGCTGGGTTGCGCTCCCATATTCCCGGGACCCATGCGGTTGTTGGCGGCAAGGCCGGGCTGGCTGCCGGCGCGGCCTCGGAAGGGCGAGATGCCCCCTACCGGCAACATCATGGAGCTGCTGGAAGGGTCGAGGTCCGAAAAGTTCATGTCCAAGACATTGCTAGTTGGCGTGACAAAGCCGGCATGCTCGACCTTGGCGGCCACCTTGTGATGCACGACGGTCTTCTGGTCCTCGCTGACAATATCGATGCCGAGTTCCAGATGGTCCTGAGTCTGCAATTCGTGGGGCTCCGAGTCTCGGTTCTCGGGGGACAACCGCGTGCCGTTGACAAAGGTGCCGTTGGACGACTTGACGTCGCGGATCCAGATCTTGCCGTTGGTGTCGGCCCATATCTCAGCGTGCTGCCTCGAGAGTACCTTGCTGTCGAAGTAGCCGTTGACTGCGGTGGGCACCGTCTTGGCGTTGGTCTGGCGGCCGATGCGGAGGGTGTCGGGGAAGTAGGGGACCGAGATGGTCTTGCGCTCGAAGCTGCCGTTGAGCGAGAGCAGGTAGAGCACGGGCTGTCGGCCGGCGCCCATGGTGTCGGCGCCGGGGCGGCCGAGCCCGGCCTGGGCGTTGAGGGGATTCTGCGGGGTGAGCATGGACTGCTGCTGGTGGAGCCCGGAGGCGCCGTTGACGCCGTTGGTCATGGGCGGGCGGCCCGAGGCGGTCCTCGCAAAGTCGGCCGGGCCGTCGGGCTTGCCGCCGTTGGTCCAGGGGCCGCCTTTCGGAGTCGGGCGCTTGCGGGGGGCTTGGGGGTTCGGCCAGCCATTCTCTCCGACGGCGAGGGAGGAGACGCCGTTGGTCTGGGGCCCGGGGGGGTTGGAGGTGACGGTGGAGGTGGACGAGGTGGACGAGGTGGACGAGGTGGACGAGGTGGACGAGACGGACGACGACGAGCTCGAGCGCTGGAGTGTTTTGCGCTGCATGAACATGTTGATGCCTCGGGGGTCGTCCGACGGGTTCATCGAGTTGAGCGGCTGGCCCCCGTTAATCCATCCCGGGCGGTTGAGGTTCGCAAAACTGGGAGGGTTCGCGACGGCAGTCATGGGGACGGCGGGGCGAGAGACGGACGAGGGGGGCGATGGGGGCGATGCGATGTGTTATGTCAGGGTCGGGCCGGCGATGGCAACACAGCCAAGGTGAGACTCGACGCGTTCGCATGCGCGCCCGGATCAGCGAGGGGGAGGAGCTGGGCCGGGCAGGAGCAGGACGATTGCTCTGGGTCGCGGGGCGGGGCCCTCGCTCAGCATGCAGAGGAGTGTTGCGGCCGCCGTTCAATGTGGGAGTGGTGGAGATTCGAGTTCGCGGGTTGCGGGTTGAGGGTTGAGGGTGGAGGTCGAGGGTTGTTGCGTGGTGTCGTCCGTCGTTGCTCCTCAGCAGCAGCCAACGCAGCCAAAAAAGTCGATGGGCAATTGCGCAGGGAGCCGCGCGACGACGGGGCTGCGTCGCAAAAAAGGAGACGCAGGCGGCGGCACACAGCAGCAGGCGGAATGAGCGAAGCACGCGCCAGGCAGAGATGCAGTCGTGTGCCAGTCGGGGTCGTGGTAGGGGTCGTGTTTGGTGGCAAGCGCAGTCACAATTATGCGACGACAAGGAGAGGCGAGGTTGACGAATTTTGATGGACGTTCTGTCTCGCTCCTCCCTGGCCTTTGCTCTGCTGCTGCTGCTGCTTGGTTCGTTGTTCTGGGGCCTTTGGGGGGGAAGAAGGTTTGGGGGGGGGGCCATCGAGGCGCTTAGCGAGCGGGCCAGCAGGCGGCCAGCGCGCGCAGCCCCTGCTCGCCCCCCTCAAAGGCCCCCCGCCCAGAAGAGAACCACTCGTGCGGCCACTTCGCCCTCTTTGCCCGCTCTGCAGTTCTTCAACTCCTGATTTGCGGGTCCAACCCCCCAGGCTTCTAGTCCTCAGCCAAACAGCGCATCGACAACGGCACAGGGGCATCCAAGTCGACGTCTCAACCAGCTTCAGCAAATTTGGAATCGCCCGTCTCCGCTGTTGCGTGGCCAGTCTCTCATCTCGTCTTTGCCCGAGTCCAGCGACCGTGGACGCTGTCACGTGAGCTGCTGCTCCCTGGGGAAGAGAGCGAGTCGAGGAGGTGCTGTTCTCTGCTGTTGTGCTGTCCAGTGAGATGCTGCGTTGTGCGCCTCAGGGTGGGAGCATCGTGGGAGCATCAGCACGGACGCACTGTGGCCCGTGGGGTTGGTTAGGGGACGTAGGGACTAAGCTCCATAAACCACAAGATCGGACAGCATTGTGTCTGCTGAAGTCGTTGCCGCAACCCAACGGCCGTGGTCCAGTGTATCCCCTCTTTGGAGTCTCAATAACCCTGGAAAAAGGCATCGCAAATCAGCCAAGACGAGCGGTGCACTATCGCGTCCTGTCATGCCCCAGCAAGGCCAGCGCTGCCAGCACGGCCCAGCCCTCCCCCTCCTGCCTGTGCCTCCCTTGGCTTGTTGCCTCAAACCCAACCAGGCGCAGGATCCTGGTGAGGAAGAGCCAGATAATGGTCCGTGCGCTTCCACGCCGCTGTTGGGATCGGCTGACCAGAGCTTCCTCCCGCCCAGCACCAGCTCCATGTGACCCGTGCGTTCTTGCTGCTGCTTGGCGGGGTCCTGCTTTGCCCACGGCAACCTCCAAGCTGCGGCAGCCACTCAGCGCGCATAGCAGTTCAGTGGTCGTCATTGTGAAGTTTGCAACCCATCAGCGCCGGCACAGCTCCCAGCAGAGCACGCCAAAATAGCACGCCCTCCCACGACCTTCCCTCTCCAAAACACACACTCAGCCTAACCCCCCGCAGCCTGCCACCATGCCTCCTCCGCCGAGCCACCCCGGGGGCGTCGGGCCGTCCAACTTTGACAAGTGTACGCCCCTCACCACCACCACTTGAAAATGGATCCCTTGAATATGGAGATCGAAGGAGGACAAGCCATATATGCGCCGACCACAGCTGCTGACCTCGACACAGTCAAGATGGGCGCCATGATGGGCGGCAGTACGTGTCTTTTTCCCTCTTCTCTCTGCCTCCCCCAGCTGACCCGGGTCCCCCACAGCGGTCGGCATGATCATCGGCTTCATCTTCGGTACGCCTCTCTCGCCCGCCGACTGCCCTTGACGGGCCCGACCCCAGCACCTCTAACACCGCCTTCCCCCCCAGGAACTGTCAACATCTTCAGATACGGCGCCGGCCCGAACGGCATCATGCGGACACTAGGGCAATACATGCTGGGCTCCGGGGCCACGTTCGGGTATGTCCCAGTCCCGTCAGCTGTTGTTGTGCTGGGAATCCTCCCCTCGACCACGGGCTGACGAGCAAACAGCTTCTTCATGTCCATCGGCAGCGTCATTCGGTCCGACTCGTCGCCCATCATCCAAGAAGCCTACCTGCGCGCCCAGCGCCGGCCCATCATCATGGCCGCCCACGCCTTCCGCCCCTACCAGCCGACTCGACGTAACAACTGATCGCGATCCTCGTCCCCCCCCTCCCCCGAAACCGCGCGCACCTTGAAGACCAAACAAGGCGGTCCCCCGCGAGCGGCCCACGAGCGGTAAGCGGAAGGCCACCAGTGTAATTGATATGTTGTACATGTACATATGGCTTTGCCCGCAAAAAGGGCGAAATGAGACGGCGTTTAGGACAGAGGACGACGGGGAAGCATTGACCTGCCAGACGTCGTGTCCAAGCCATGATTTAGCCATGCCCGCCGCTGTCGTACCCGTGGCACCCACATACCTGCTTCCGCACTCAACCATGATCCAGCTTACACTGCGTGCAGCGAACCAGGACCAGGACCAGGCGACCTCCTCCGCCCGCCCAGGTGGCTTCTGGGACGCACCTCGTTCTTGTCGGCAACCGCGCTGACCGCTTCGCAGAGTTTGGCTTGGGGCACTTCGCGATGGTTGACAAGATGTCATCTTTCCCCTTGTCTCTCTGGCAACTCGATGTGGCGCTGCCGCAAAAAAAATATCAAAATGCAGGACCTCACCCGCGCCCGCCGCCCTTCCTCAGGAACGAACCTAGGAACCCAGCGGAAGGGAGGGACCTCGCGTGCCACGACGCTCCCATTCGGGCATTTTTAGACCTCCATCCATCTCCAGCCCACTGCCAACCCCCGGCGCCGTGCGATCGGGGTACATCCATCCCCTGTATACGCGGAAGCCACACGAGTGCGGAGCGCCAGCTGCCGTCCGAGACCTGGGTTCTAGTCAGGGCCCAGCCCCTCGGAGCCACAACGATCAGCTAGTTTCCTTGTTCCTTGCTATCAAGACGGAGGGGAAGCAGGCATGGGCTGCTCGTAAACCGGGCAAGGTTGGCTGGCGTGGGTCGGCCGCGCAGGTTCCCGTCGTGCATGCACGGGCGTTTACCTACCTGTGTAGGCAAGGGGCAGGCGAGGAAGCAGAGCTCGTGGCGTGCGGCTCGTTGCAGATTGGGCTGACGCGCCAAGGCTGATCTCGCTCCCGGCCTCGACGACCCAGCCCCCAGTCTGTGGTCTCCGAGAGTGTGTGAGAGAGAAGAGGGCATCGGACGGACGCGACACGCGGCCTCAATCCTGGCTGGTGTCCGGGTTCCTGGACGTCGGCTGTCTAACTAACTAGTAACTAGGTTACGCGGGACGAAGCAAAGAGGCCGGCCCTGCCGTTTCAGGACAGCTGGAGATTTGACTCGGGATCGAATGCGCTGGAGTTGGCTTGGTATTGCTTGGAGCTGAGGAGGCACGGGGCGAGGTTGTCGAGATGTGAGTTTTGAGAAGAAAAGCATCTCGGCCTCGTCGTTGGTGAAGTTGTTGGCGGCGTGCTGCTGCTGCTACTGTTGTTGGCCAGCCCCTTCGTTCTGGGTCCCTATTGATGCAGCATGCCGTTGAGCTGAACAAGTTGCTTGCCACGGCAGACGCCATCATCCGCTCGCCAGATGCAGCCCTCTCGTCCTGGACACGACGACAATCCCAAGAGTCTCTGCTCACTTCGAGTCGGTTCCAGCGCCCAGCGTCTCGTCTCGTCTCTCAAGCATTGATTTCCAGCATGAGTCCGACTCCGATACATAGCACTTTGTTGTCTCAACAATCTCGAACTCGATCCAGCTTTGGCCAAACCCGGTCCCAGCTCGGCGCCGACCCTGTCCGACAGCCCTGTCTGTTTGCTTTTGGCCCCTTTAGCAGATTTTGGATGACGATCGCCGCAGGTGCCCAGGCCACAACCGGCGCCGCACTCTCACTTGCGGTTGTCGCACGCAAACACAACGCCCTGCCCACTCATAAGAAGCAGCTGGATAGGGCCTTGTTTTTGGGCCTTGTTTTTGGGCCTCAGCTGTTGGGTGGAAGGGTGGAAGCCCCACCACACGCCACGCCGATGGGATCGTCCTCGCAGATGCGGGTTGATCCCGCCTGAGCACCACCACACACATACCTATCCAACCAGGGCCAGCCAGAACGCCAGAAAGCCGCCCCGGGTCGGTCTGAACCCCTGAGCTTGGCGCTCGTCCGGATACGCACTTGGGGAACACGCCAACGGTCTGGGCGATAACCACTCGCCGGGGGGGGGAGGGGGCAGGTATCCGTGATTAGCTTTTTTTGGCTGCGGATGGGGGCAGTGTGTCCAGACGGTGGCTCCCGTAGAGACGCCTTCTGTCACCGCTTTGAGCACATGTTCGGCGCGCAGCTGTCTTGGAGGAGAGGCAGATGCGTTGTCGCCACACCGGTCTCTGACTTGCGCGCAGGACCCCTCCACACAAGCAAGCCATCGCCTCCAGAACGAGACTCCGCGGGGGGGAGGGATCCAGCCTAGGCAATGCCGCCGGCCGATCACGGTTGATGGGGCGAGCGCTGTTTACCCAACCCGTGGCGGCCATGGACTGTCATGTCGATGCAGTACAACAATGTGGCGCTCTCAAGGGTCATCGCGAAGGAGCATGTCCTCCAGGCCGCTCCAGCTGGTCTCGTTCCCTTCTTCTGTCTCTCGTCCCCCTCTGGCATTTGTTTAAATATTCGGCTGTATCACCCCACGGCGAGCAAGTCATGCTCTCGTCTTGAGCCAGTGGGCGTAGGATTCGCTGTCCCAGCCTCTCGTTTTTGGTCCGCCTGCCTGGCAGTTATCGCTTGTTTTTCTATATCTATATTATTCGTCGCTCACTTTTAGCTGCCCGCCCACCATGCCGTCTTTGCGCGGTCTCGTCGAGTCCATCGTCGAGACAGCGCTCGCAATCATTTATACAGCAACCGCTGGGTTGACCCAGAACAGCACCAACGGGTGAGTCCGGCCGAGGCCTTCCTTCACCTCGGTGAAGTGTCGATCAAGAGGGGAACGGAAGGGGCTGACTCGAAACGCAGTGCCTCTCAACTGGGGACTCTAACCGCCCCCCGCTTGCCCCCCTTCCTTACTGACAACCCCCTTCCGGATGGCTTTCCGTGGGGTAAACTCACCGACACGGGCAACAACCCCTACCGCGAGTGCCCCCACACCGGGGTGGTCCGACGCTACGAGTTCACCGTCAGCCGCGGCTTCATCGCGCCCGATGGCTACCTGCGGGACGTGCTGCTCGTCAACGGGGCCTACCCGGGCCCGCTGATCGAGGCCAACTGGGGCGACACCATCGTCGTCAAGGTACACAACAACATCACGGGCCCGGAGGAGGGCACCGCCATCCACTGGCACGGCTTCCTCCAGCACGACACCCCCTGGGAGGACGGCGCCCCGGGCATCTCGCAGTGCCCCGTCACCCCCAAGAGGAGCTACAGCTACGAGTTCAAGGCCAGCCTGTACGGGACGAGCTGGTACCATGCCCACTACTCGGCGCAGTACACAGGGGGCGTCTTGGGTCCGATTGTCGTCCACGGCCCAACGCACGAGAAGTACGACATTGACGTCGGGCCCATCATGCTGAGCGGTAAGTTCAGGGGAAAGTGGTTGCGCACCACAACCCGAAGCTGACGCCTGTACGCAGACTGGTACCACAAGGAGTACTTCGACATCATCGAGGCGATGCTCGCGCCCAACGGCAGCCCGCGCGTGGTGTCGGACAACAACCTGATCAACGGCAAGATGAACTTTGACTGCTCGACCGTCGCCCCGGGCGACAAGACCCCCTGCACCAGCAACGCCGGCATCTCCAAGTTCAAGTTCCAGACCGGCAAGACCCACCGCCTGCGGCTGATCAACTCGGGCGGCGACGGCGTCCAGCGCTTCTCCATCGACGAGCACACCCTGACCGTCATCGCTGAGGACTTTGTCCCCGTTAAGCCCTACAACACCACCGTCGTCACCCTCGGCGTGGGCCAGCGCGCCGACGTGCTGGTGGCGGCCAACGCGGGCTCCGCCACCTCTTCTTTCTGGATGCGCTCCAACCTGACCTCCTGTTCCCCGGCCAAGCAGCCCAACGCGGTCGCGGCTGTGTACTACGACAAGGCGGACGAGGCCATGACGCCCACCAGCCGCGCGTGGAACGTGCCCGACCCGGGCAACTGCGCCAACGACGACCTGGCGACGACGGAGCCGCTGTACCCGATTGCGCTGCCGCCGCCCAGCTTCACGCAGTCGATGGCTATCGAGACGTTCAAGAACGCGTCGAATGTGACGCTGTGGAAGTTTAATGGCGTCTCGATGCGCACAGACTACAATAACCCGGTGCTGCTGCTGGCGAACGAGGGCAACTTTACGTACCCGCGGGAGTGGAATGTGGTGAACTACTACAGCAACAGTTCGGTCCGGATTGTGGTGGAGAACAGGGGGCCTGTTGCGTAACTCCCCCCCTCCCCAGGTTCAAGATGGAGAGAGAGAGATGACTGACCTGGACCGTCTAGCCACCCCATGCATCTCCACGGCCACAACTTCTACATCCTCCACGAGGGCCCCGGAGCGTGGGACGGCACCATCGTGCGCCCCTCCAACCCCCGCCGGCGCGACGTCTACCTCGTCCGCGGCAACGGCCATCTCGCGATCCAGTTCGACGGCGCCCCGGGTATGTTTCCGCCCCCCTTGGCCCCTACCCTTATTATCCCCCTCCCCGGGATCTCCCCTTTCCTCCCCCATCAACACAATAACCCCACTAACAAGGGACACAACAGGCATCTGGGCATTCCACTGCCACATCGCCTGGCACGCCTCGGGCGGCTTCCTCTCGACGCTGATCGTGCGGCCCGACAAGGTGGAGCGGATGCGCATCCCGCCCGACGTGCAGAAGAACTGCCGTGACTGGGACCTGTGGTCGCGCCACAACGTCGTCGACCAGATTGACAGCGGCACGTAATGATAATTTGTAATTCCTCGTTATGTGGGGGGTGGGGGGGGTTGGTTAGGGGACAGAGCAGAGAGGGGAGAAAGGGGGGAGGAGAGAGGGGGAGGGGTGGAGATAATGGGGAAAGGAGAAGAAAGAGAAGAGGGGGTAATGGAGAGTGCATGTGCGGACTTCATGGGATGGTGTTGCATAGACGGCATGTCATGTTGTTAGTAATGGACTGGGATTTATTTTTGTGCCTTGGTTGGGGTAGGAAGAAGTGTTATGTCCCTTTCCGTGAGCTGCTGTCCAGGCTGAGTTGGGCTGTTGTTTGGCTGGACACGGCCCCTTAGTGCCATCAACAAACTCATCGACTGCTGACGGTTTCTCAAGCCAGCCCAGACCCGGGAAATAGTGGGCCATCAGATGCTTCAAAGTGTTGTCTAACATTTATTCATCCTGTAGAAGTTCCCATATCCATGCATATCCCCCAATACAGTGCAAAACAAACCCCCTATCCCCCTACGCCATCCCAGCAATCCCAAGCCCCCCCGCCGCGAAGCCCCCTTCTAAATCCAAATCCAGTCCCTTAAACCCATCCTCCACCACCCACGAGCGGCCCTTCTCGGGCGTATACAGCGCCTCGCACGCCTTCCCAACAACCAGCAGCCCCGGCGGTCGGCTGCCCTCCTGCTCGATGGCCTCCTCGACGAACCGCAGCGTCGTCCGGATGACGCGCTGGTCCGGGCAGCTCGCCCGCTCGATGACGGCGCAGGGCGTGTCAAGCGGCCACAGCATCCTCTTGCTACCGGTGGACTCCTTCTCCTCCTCCTCCTCGGGGGTATATTTCGTGAGTTCCCCGACCAGCCCGCCGATGCGGTGCAGCGCCATGAGGAACACGACCGTCCGGCTGCCGACATACTCGGGCGGCTGGGGCGCGCGGCCCTTCTTCCCCGTGCCGGTGCAGACCAGCACCTGGTCGGCAACGTCGCGCTGGGTGGGCGGGACGCCCGCGAACAACGGGGCGCTGAGCGCCGAGGTGATCCCCGGCAGGACCACGACGCGGTCGGCCAGGCCGTGCTCCCGGAAGAAGGCGACCTCCTCGCCGCCGCGGCCGTAGATGAAGGGGTCGCCCTGCTTGAGGCGGAGGACCGTTTTGCCGGCGCGGACGCCCTCGAGGGCCTGCTCGAGCAGCTCCTCCTGCGCGCGGTCGGCGTTGCCGGGGAACTTGCGCGCGATGGACACGGGCGTGCGCCGCGGGATCAGGTCCAACACGCCCGCGGGCACGAGCTTGTCCGCGAGGATCAGGTCCGCGCTCTGCATCGCCTTGTACGTCGCGCGCGTGAGCAGGTCCGGATGCCCCGGCCCGCTGCCGGCGAGGATCACCCTCCCGACCCTTCCCACGCTGACACCACCGCCGCCACCACCACCAGGCTTTTGTCCCCCATCTCTCCCAGGGTACGACTTCAAAATCCCCTCCACCTCCTCATCCGTCACCTGCGCCAACTTCCTCAGCGGCCAGTACTCGCACACCTGCGACAGCCACCTCATCCGCCTCATCTTCCCCTCCCCGCCCTCCATCACAAACTGATTCAGCGCCGCCCCCTGCTCCCCCGCATCCTCGACCCCAAACACGCCCCCTCCCTCACCCCCCTCCTCCTCCAGCACCCTCCTCCTCATCTCCCCCAACCTCCCCACCGCCGCCCCCAACCCCGTGGGCAGGCCCGCCGCCACCTCCCTCCGGATCCGCCCGGCCAGTTTACACCCCCTCCCGTTGGTGGTCACGCCGATCTGCAGCGGGCCGTCGACGTGCATGCTCAGCAAGCTGAAGGAGCACAGCGCGGGGGCGTCGACGACGTTGAGGGGGATGCGGTGGCGGGCGCAGGTGGCGGCGAGTTTGGCGTTGTCAATGCCGTCTTCCCCTGATGGGGTTAAAGGGGAGGTGACGAACACCGCGTCGACGACTGAATCGGCCTCGGCGCGGCCGAGGGTGAAGAGGTCGGTTGTGGCGAAGGGGCGGGCGAGGTGGGTGAGGGAGCCGGCGGTGATGAGGGAGGCGAGGCTGTAGTGGAGTTGGGGGTGGGGGTCGGTTTCGGAGGGTTGTGATGATGGAAATGATGGGGACTGTTGTTGTTGTGACGGGAAGGGGGAGATGAGGATGGGCTTTGCGCCGGCGGCGAGGGAGGCGGATGCGCGGGCTGCTGCGAGCGGGTTCGCGCCCAGGATGAGGTGGACGTGGCCCGCGCAGTGCTGGGCTGTGAGGAGGGAGGTGTGGGCTGGTGGTGGCCTGAATGCCATGGTGTGTTTGGCTCTCTCTCTCTCTCTCTCTGTGTGTGTGTGTTTTTGTGCGTGATTTGGTTAGTTTGGGATCAAGACTCCTGGATGGTGTCGGTTTGTCCAAGTAGGAGTTCAAACTTGAGGGTATTCTGATGGTGGAGTGAGTGGGCGGAGCACGCAATGAACAAGCAGCAAAAGATGAGACGAGAAGTCAGAACCCAAAAGGCCGACATTCACCGAGACGACAAACAAACCTACATATATACCTCGCCTCCCCGGAAAAGAAACTTTCCATCTTCCCATCCGATACCCACATCTCCGCTGGGAAGTGACTCTTGCGCCCACGGCGTCGCCAGGGGACACACTGCCACTTCTTTATCACCCTGTCAGAGTTTCGACAGTTTCCGTCGCATCCAGCCACTCACAGCCCGCCGTTTCCCACTTACACAAATTCTTTTTCAGAACGGCTAGCGCCCGCTGACGCCATTTCACGAGGCCCAGCGCCCGCTTATCGGGGGCTTATCGACACCCCGCTTGCCCCATCAAGCATCGAGGCGGGTTTTTCTTGGGTTCTGGGGTCGACTCCGCGGGGTTTGAGCGCCGAACCGGAGATGCCCCAGCACCACAAGAACCAGCGTCGCGATGGATGCGACGGCCGCGTGATTGGCTCGTTGGCTCTTATCAAGATGCGTCGTTTCCGCCGACGACGGGAAGAACACGTTACGCAACAGGAGAAGCATCGGACGGCCCGTCTCGAATGCATATCCTCGCACATACAAAGCCGTTCAAGATGCGGATCAGTGTCTCACTCGGCTCAGCCATCGGCCGACGCGTTTAGAGCTGTCTTTTGCAGTTGCAACACTTGAATAAGGGATCCCCTGTGTGTCTCGAGGCCCTTCATGATTCTCGACTGCTCCTTCCGTTCCCACCCTGACGAGAGGAAAGCCTAAGCAAACGCCACCACCAGTGACCGGCCGATATCCCGACGCAGTCCGCGAAATTAAAACATCATACAAAGAAAGCCCAGAAACGTTCAATCCGCCGTCGTTGCAGCCTGCCACCGCTCTTTGTCGAATTCCCAACTGCCCACCCACACCCCACCTCGACCATCCGGACCATGCAGTCGGCTTCTGACGTGCACAACCAGCCACCAGTGCTCAATCGGTACCCAGGAGACAGGCCGAGCGAGAAGTTGGCGTAGGATAAAACCGGTGCCGAAATCGCTCCAAGGGTTCGAGTCGCTTCTTCGATCCAAGGTCGTCGGGGTGGTTCGGCAGGCTATCGGGAGAGAAAGCTGGGGGAATATATACAGGTCATGAAAAAAAAAGGAAAACGTGCCAAACACGACAAAGATGATGTCAAAACAAATCAGCAAAAAATAAACTCGGGGGAGGAAGGGGCGCGGTGCGGTCATTCGTTGCTGGATAAAAGGAGCCTGGGGATATGCTCCGGGGATGTCGAGAGTCGCAGGTGGTCGTCCTCCCTCGCAGGCCGTTTTCCGTATTCCGTCTCGGCCGCCCAAAACTCTCGCATCCGCTTCGTTGCGGTGTGTGTGTAGGTGACCTGTTGGCCGCCTACATGACGACGCACTTGGAGTCGTCGCGCTCCTTGCGCACCGAGAGCGCGACGCGGGCCGCCTCGGTGAAGGCCTCGTTGACGCCGCGATTCCGCATGGCCGAGCACTCGAGATACCGCAGGGCGTGGATGCGGCGGGCCACTTCGAGGCCCTGGTCGTACGCGATCATCGGCTTCTTCTCGCGCGGGTTGGCCTCGTCGGTGGCCCCGTCCTCCTCGGCCTCGGCCTCCCGCAGGTCGCACTTGAGCGCCACGAGGACGAGCTTGACGCCGGGGCAGTTGTCCGCGATCTCGCCCACCCACTTGCTCTCGACGTTCTCGAGAGAGTCCTTGCTGTCGACCGAGTAACAGAGCATGATCAGGTCGGTATCGTCTGCTGCTTGTTAGCTGTCTGCCGGCCGCGACCAAGCCCTGGACCGAGGACCGGCAGTAACTCACCATACGAGAGACTGCGCAACCTGTCGAACTCTTCTTGCCCCGCAGTATCCCACAGCGACAGCTCGATGTGGACATTGTCGACGAAGATGTCTGCACGGTCCCAGGTCAGTCACCCATTGGCAGGCGCAATTGCGCTTCGCGACGACCGACGCACCATGGACATAGTTCTCGAAGACGGTAGGCTCGTAGACGGTCGGGAAGTAACCGCGAGTAAAGACGTTCAGCAGCGAGGTCTTGCCGCAAGCACCGTCGCCTCTGTGGCGGGACACATGTCGTCAGCTTATTCGGTATCACGTGGAGGGTAGGCAGCGCCACCCTCGACTCGACGGGTCTAGCAGAGAAAGAGGGAGGGACAACTCACAGCAAGACGAGCTTGCGCTGGACTGTCTTGGAACCCCCGATTCCGCAAGGCATTGTTGCGATCTGGTTGAGCAAAACACCGGTACAATTGCGACCGGTTGCAGCGATTAAGGAAGAGGGCAAGCGACGCCTTTGCTGCCCGGTGTTCGGTGTACTGGTATGCCGGTGTTTCGACGGGGATTCGTGGTTCCGGTGGTTTCGATCGGCGGCGGGATCGAGGGTAGAATCGATCGTCGCAGGGATGAATGGAGGAGGATTGCGTAAGGGAAAGTCGGCAGCGTGAGGGACAGAGAGAGAGACCGGGCAGGGAATTTGTCGTCAGAAGGAAGGAAGGTGCACAAGGCGACAGGCTGCGGGTCCAGTTTCCAGGTGAAGCAAGAGGCAGTCGCAGGTTGCGGATTTCAACGTAAGCACGGGGCAGGACAAGGCAGTGCCAGGCAGAGCGATGCCTTCGGTTCGGTTCGTGCGTGAGAGAATCGGATCAGAGCAAGGTTGCTAACCAAAAATAACAGCCGTTAGGCTGCGGCGAAGGGCAGAAAAAAAGTGTAGTGAGCGAGCGTGTGTGTGTGTTACTGGAATGCGCGACGCCAGCAGAAGGAGCGGAAAAGGGACGAAAAGGGAGACACCAAATCTGGGGGAGAAATTGAAGCCGGAGATGAAGTCAGCGCTTCCTGGCGCACAGCAAGGGGTTCCACCAGCCAAGCTCTCGACCTGGGCCATGCCTGGCGATGCGTTCGCGCGCAAGGATGGCCGACTGGCTAGCGGCTTTTTGGGGCTGGATTCAGGCAGGCGTTGAAGAAATGGGGATGTGGCGGTGGGGTTCGCCTGCAGGCCAAGGGGGAGAAGGGGAAACGCCCCCACCAAGTTGGCTGCTGTGGAACGTTGCCGCAGCCAGCCAGTGACGGAATGACAGCAGGCCACCCAGGAGTTCTGTGCCTGAACGAACTATTGTCCTGTGTCCTCTTGCGAGTCTTGATTCAACCTCGGACTGTTGAGTTTTGATGATCTAGGCATCTATCTGTGAGTACACAAACCAAACTCGACAAACCCCACGTTTTGGGCCTGCCGCCCTCCGTAATATTGTGTGGATACTGCGCATGCAATCTGTCCAGCTCACACTGGTCATGGCCAATACTCGTCTCGCTCCCCGCGCAATGCTGGCGTCGAGTGGCAAGACCAAGAACCGATAATACGACCCTCCACGACCCGATCCACGTGTCCCAGACCAGACCAGCCCTGAGAATTCGGGCCATTGATCTGCACTGCAGACAGCGCGCTGTCGATCAGCCCCGTCCCCGTCCGTTCCTGTCCCAAAAGGCTGGGTTGGCGCCCACACAGCAAGAAAAAGCACGGGAGAGTTGCCGAAGCGGCAAAATGCGCCAACCATCTGGACTTGATTGCGATACAAAGAACAATAACAACATCAATGCTCAACGCCGAGTGACAGATATCCATGTCACGACTCCGTATTGCATGTACGCACGTACACGGGCCGCCCGCCGTCTCCCTCCCGAAACCGATCGAGACCTCTCCGCCGGGTATCACGCCTCGTATCCCCCCCATTCCGAGACCACAAATATCCTGCCAACCTGCACCGTCCGTCATCATTAAGCGCGAGGCCCGGCGATTACCTAGCTATGGAGCCATGTACCAGTGCCAGCATGCTACCAAGGCCCCGAGTAGGAACCCCGACCCCTCTAAGCTTGCCTACCGCCGCCCCACACGGTCAGCAACCTTGAGCTCTGCCGCTCGGCTGTGAAGCTGGTTCATGAAGCCCGCGTCGCCACCCAGCCGCTTGTTGCGCTGCCGCGCCCGGTCGTCTATCTCCTGGTTGATCCGCTCCTTCTCCGCCAGGAGGGCCAGCCGGCGCTCTCGGTCCTCATCGAGATCCGTGGCGGCTGCCTGCATGGCCGCCAGTTTGCGCGCGCGCTCCTCCTCGGCCTTTTCTCTGTCTGCCTCAGCGTTGCTGGGCCCGCGGTTCTGGGGCCTTTGGGGCCCGCGGTTGTGGCGATCATCGTAGTTTCGGCGCGGTTGATGCGAATTGCCGTTGCGATAGGAGCCCCCGTTCTCGTTTTGCCGCCGTGACGGACCCGAGCGTTCCGAGGAGCGATCCCCCCGTCTCCGATCATCACGATCTGGGGAGTAATCCCTCCTCCGCGGCGGCGGCGACGCTGACCGGGATTCGACCCTTGACCTGCCATCTCGGTAACCATCTTCCCGACTACCTCCCCGTCTGTCCCTCCTCTCCTCCCTCTCGCGGCTCCCTCGCCGCCCACGGCCATCCCGCCTCTCCCGCGAGTCTGCGGAGCGAGACCTGTCGCGCCTCCGGTCGCGGGAATCCCTCCTGCGCCTCTTCCGACTGGCATCTTCCGAGCCATCTCTCCTCGGGCTCCTCGACCTGTCCCTCGAATCAGACCTGCGCCGGCGGGAGCCCCTCTCGCCGTCGCGGTCATCTTCGTGATGGCGATGCGACCGGTGGTGTGAATGGCGGTGTTTGTGCCGCCTCTCCTCCTTGCTCTTTGTCTTGTCCTGCGGGTCCTCAATGCCCATGGATGCTAGCAGCTGTCGGCGCTTGATCGGGTCGTTCATCATGGCCTCGTATGCTTGTTGTTCTTGCCGCTTGATGGCGAGCAGAGGGTCCTCCCGAATCTTGGCCGCCATATCCCGCGAGTTGGCGACAGCGGCAGCCGGCGCCGCAGCGAGGGTCTCCTGGGTCGCATCCTTCTTGAGCTTCTTGACGTCGTTATCCTGGAGAAGCTTGTCGATCCGCCGTTTGCCGAGCAGGTAGGCTTCGTTCTCCGCCGCGTCGCCCGTCTGGCCGTCGGTCGGGCCAGAATACATCCATTCCACCCTCTGCAATCTGGGCTTGCCGCCGGCGGCTTCGAGCGCCTTCTGGATCTCCTCCTTCTTTCGCTCCTCCTCGATCTCCTGGAGGCGCTGCTGCAACTTCTTGCGCTCGGCGATCGCTTCGGTCTCGGCCTTCTGTGTCGCGGCAATATTCCCCGACCGTTGGGGATGCCAACTCTTTTTCATATTCAGATCTCCGGAACCCATCTTGGCGGTGTTGATGCTGCTGTCGGCAGCGCGAGCCTAGGTCGGGGAAAGGTGCGCGGTCGCGCCCGTGTATCCGTCTCGGCGGGAGGAAAAATCAGGCGGTGGAATTCGGTCGGTTTCGTGAGGTCTCGTAAAAGGTGGTATGTCCCCGCGATTGTGGGAACGAGCGGGCAATTCGGCGGATTGTGGTTGACGTGTATGGTGGATGGTGGATGGTGGATGGTTTCCGAGGGAGTGGCGACAGGGACCATAATGACCGATTTTTGGGGAGGCGAGGCTACAGGGGTCGCCTGTCGCACCAATAACGCATATAACGATATGTATCAACGCAACGGACCAGAGGCACTCAACGGACTGGAGCACAGGAGCACTGGATATCCGTGGGTGATGGACTTTGGGATTAAGTCAGGTTCCTCTTACCACCTACAGAGATAGGTATCTCCCAAAATATCTTTGCAGTACAACAACCTTTCCTTCAATGGAAGCCAGGCGCAGGTACCCTTGTCCAGCAAACATGCAACTATGGGTGTTGCATGGTTGGCGCCGCGACCAATCGATAAAACTACCCCACATGAGCTTCACCCACCTCAGCCTTATCGTTTGTTGCCTGCCTGGAACCGCGACCAACTGAACACCACCTCCACCACCGACCAGGACCCTGAATCGTCACGCCCCGGTCCCCCAACATCATAGGGCAGCAGTGTCCTGGCTTGACACCCTCACCATGTCCGACGACGATTTTATGCAAGCCTCTGACGAGGACTACGACTTCGAGTATGAGGACGAGGAGGAGGACGACAGCGGCGATGTCGACATCGAGAATAAGTACTACAATGCAAAGCAGACCAAGACCTCCGACCCCGACGAGGCTGTTGGCGAGTTCCTTGGCATACCAGCGTTAGAGCCAGAAAAAGGAGAATGGGGCTTCAAGGCCCTCAAACAAGCCATCAAGCTGGAGTTCAATCTCCAGCGGTACGAAAAGGTCCGTCCCCTCGGGGAAGGGTAGTCTGACGGCTCGCAATCTGACACGGCGCAGGCCACCGAGCATTACCAAGAGCTCCTCACATACGTCAAGTCGGCCGTCACGAGGAACTACTCAGAAAAATCGATCGACAACATGCTCAACTTCATCGAGAAGGGCGCCGACAACCCGGCAGCCGTCAAATGCATCGAGCAGTTCTACTCGCTCACCCTGCAGTGCTTCCAGAGTACCAACAATGAGCGGCTCTGGCTCAAGACCAACATCAAGCTGGCCAAACTCCTCCTGGACCGCAAGGACTACCATGCCGTTGCCCGCAAGCTTCGGGAGCTGCACAAAGTCTGCCAAAAGGAGGACGGGACCGATGACCCGAGCAAAGGCACCTACTCCCTCGAGATCTACGCCCTCGAGATCCAGATGTATTCTGAGACGCGGAACAACAACCAGCTCAAGGCGCTCTACCAGCGCGCGCTTAAGGTGCGCTCGGCGGTGCCGCATCCCAAGATCCAGGGCGTGATCCGCGAGTGCGGCGGCAAGATGCACATGAGCGAGGAGAACTGGAACTCAGCCCAGATCGACTTCTTCGAGGCCTTCCGCAACTACGACGAGGCCGGCGACCTGCGGCGCATCCAGGTGCTCAAGTACCTGCTGCTCGTCACCATGCTCATGAAGTCGGACATCAACCCGTTCGACAGCCAGGAGACCAAGCCGTACAAGAACGACCCGCGCATCGCCGCCATGACGGACCTGGTCGACGCCTACCAGCGCGACGACATCTACAAGTACGAGAACGTGCTGCAGAAGAACACGGACCTGCTCGCCGACCCCTTCATCGCCGAGAACATCGACGAGGTGACGCGTAACATGCGCACCAAGGGGGTCCTCAAGCTGATCGCGCCCTACACGCGCATGCGCCTCTCCTGGATCGCCGACCGCCTGCGCATCAGCGAGCCCGAGGCCCAGGGCATCGTCAGTTACCTCATCGTCGACGGCCGCGTCAACGGCCGCATCGACGAGCACAGCGGCACCGTCGAGATAGAGTCACGCGGGGACGCTGAGCGCGCAAAGGCCATCCAGTCCATGGCCTCAGCTGTTGGTGAGCTGTACGCGGCCATCTTCAAGGACGCCGAGGGCTTCCGCATCACCAACATGGACATGGGCGGGGGGCCGTTTGCCGATTCGATGGGAGATTTTGGGCCTCCGGACCGCGGCCGGTTTGGAGGAGCACGGTCGGGACGGGGCCCGCGCCGTGGCGGCGGCCTCAAGAACATGCTGGCAATGGGGATGCACTGAGGTTGTGGCCTCAGTCCTGCTGTGCGCCACGGAGTGACGAACGACGACGAGTATCACGAGAATATGCACAGGCGCCCATGGGGTTCTACGGGGAATGAATGACAGGAGGAGCACTGGACTTTTGGGCCACCGGTGCTGGGAGGAACCGCAATCCCCAGGACAGTGTTTACCTAGAGCAGCGCAGAATACCAGCTGTCCCCTTCATCCACCATCAACGCACAGTTCGTATTCACGCGATCGAAGCACCGTGTCCTCATCGCCCTCAACCTTAAGCTCCAAGCTGCCATGCCCATGCCCATACCCCTCTGTCCCCTCACTACAACCTCCCTTCCTCCTCACCAGCGCAGATCACCGATCGACCAGTTTCATGACATGGTGATGTCGTGCATTCAGCCCGTGCGTGCCCAAGAGGAGGGGACTTTCGTGCCATGGGTATTTATTCCACCACAAAATTCCCTCCCTCTCTCTTCTCGAGATTGATTGACGGCCACGGTGCCCCTTTCCCAATGGCTGCCTGCGATGTTACGCTATCATCACTCATCACCCGGCGGCCGGTGTGCGGGCTCCACGTTACCTGCCAGAGTTGTCCTGCCCCAGGCTCACAACCTTGGGACTGAGAGGGTTTGATCTGCAGAAGGGGTGGATTTTGAGCCTCAAGGTGGTGGTATCGGTCTTATGCCTCCATGGCAGGTGGCCATCACCATCACCATCCGTTTTCGATCATGATATGATGCCCAGGCCAGGCTGGGTAGGACGGGAGTTTATTTTGTTGTTTTTGCCTACGGACGGACTCCCGATGGCAACGGGTTCACATGGTACAGCAACAGCCGACGTCTTCTATTTCTGACCCCACACACATTATCCATAGCAAGCCGCCCATTCGCTTCCGCGGGATCAGCACGCGAATTCGCCCGTTTCAGTCGAGGCTATTCAGATTTCCACTTTTGCAACCCGCGCGGCCGCCCTCCGCCCCTCCGCCCGACAACGACGACACGTCGACTAACTATTCTAATGCAACAGCACTGAGAGAGAAAAAAAATGCCTGCCCACTCGCTGGCTGCGGGGAGGTGGAATCCCCTCAATGACACCTCAGCGGGCGGAACTCTCCGCACTCTGCTAGCTGGCGGCAGCGGTGGTGGTGGCAGCGGGGACACCAACAACAACCAACCCACTCCAGCCCGTCCACCCGTTCCGCCCCCCTGCCGCCGTTGCAACTGGGGCCAGGGGGAGAGCCCAGGTGTCATCGATTGCCCGCGAGCTAGTAAGCGAAGGCGGGCCAAACAGCTGCTGAATTCCCGGTCTGGGTAGTGCGTGCTGCGTCAACCAGGTCCCCCATGCGCCGAACAGTCCGGCTGTTGCATTTCCAGCAAAACCTGTGTCTCGTCGAGCCTCGGACACAGAGCGCGGCTGTCCAGTCTACTCTCTGCCGTGGAGGGAAAATCCGAAGGGGGGCGGTGAGCCGTGAGTTGGTCTCGGTTGTGGTCTAGATCACAGTCCAGCAGCATATCGATTATGCACCTCCTGGCGAGGGTAACGTGGCAGGCACGGCTCCACATTCGACAGCCGTTTGATCAGCATGCGAGGGTAAAAAAAAAACATCAGAGACCGGACTGATTCGTGGCGGAAATCAGACTACACACACCCACCCATGGTACGCGCGAGTATGTGAACGAGATGTCAACCGGGGCGGGCGGGCGGTACTTCTCCCTGGACTGAGACATGAAGCACAGCGACGGCCACACCGGCCACGCAGTACACGTACTGCTGCTGCTGCTACTCCTGCTGCTGCGAGGCGGGAGCATGCAGCTGCGGTGACGGAACAAGTCGTTGCTGCAGCTGAACTCGTCGGGAGCCCGTCGACAGTGCACAGGGCCAGGAATATGAATGATGGGCTCCCGCCTCCCCTCCCCTCACATCCCCTCCCATCCCCCGTCACGCAAGGATATCTCGGGCACTCGGTTGGGAGGGCGGGAGCGTGCAGCTCAGGTTTTCTTGGCAGGCGGTTGGGAGCAAATTTGGCAGAGGCATGTGGTGAGGGTCGAGTAGGGAGAGGTTGCGAGCCCGCCCGCGGGGTGCTGCTCGGACCGGATATCTGCACAAGGCTGTTCGGCCCAATTGCCTCTTGGATGGCGATTGCCGTGCTGGCCGCAGGGCAAGCGGCCCCGGGGCTGCGAGAAGCAGCCATCCCAGGCCGTCTTGCAGGAAAACCTGGTACAGCAATGCTCAACTGTTGGCCAATGTTGCGATGGGTTTGGCCGAGACGGGCAGTGGAGTGGTGTGGGCCATCTCCCGCAGATGAATCGTCAATAACTCGTGTCAATATTGACGTGCCGTTCTGCAGTGTCAATCTCGCCGAGGAGCCCGGGCGGCGGCGGATTGAAACACCTCCCAGTTTTGTCAGTTTGTTGATCCTGTGCTGGCTGGTGGTGCAAGGCCGCTTCGACAGTAGTGGGAGTGACGCGATCGATGCCTAGGGCCTGTCTGTGCTCGTCTGTCCTCGCTGACACGGGACGAATCCTTCGCTGGCTGGGTAGCCATCGGAGTGGTGCGCTTGCTTGCGAGCCTCAGATACGGTACGTGGGCTGCCGCACCGCACTCAGCCCAGCGCGGGCAACCGAGGGCGGCGGGACGGCGGTCGACTCCGTGCTCGGGGACCGGCAAGCGAGGGACCTCGTCAACGCGGCATCATCAACTCTTTCGCCGTCGCCTCAGCGCGGTGCCTGCCAAGAGAGAGTCTGTGGAGCCGCACGGCAAGCTTGTCAGAACAACGACTACGACGTTTGTTTTCGAGGTTCGGACCAGCGGACGGACGATCGACTCAGCACGATACATCGAAGGGGGGAGGGGGTTGTCGCGATAAGGCCCTGGTGGTGGAATTGGTGCGGAGACGGGAAGCCACAGGGCGCGGGCAGCGAGAGTGTGTGTGCTGCATAACGAGGTGTGGGCTTGCGCGCAGCACGAGGACGGGAAGGAGGTGAGCGGGGGAGCGGGTAAACGAGCTTGGGCGGAAGAATTGATGGTGTCGTCCCCCACCAACGATCGAGGCCCTGGGTAGTATCAGGGCAGTTGCGGGGTTGGGGGTTGCAGCTTGCAGGTTGCAGGTTACAGAGAGGGCGGGGCAGACAGTGTGAGTGGCCTGACTGGCCTGGTCGGGCTGGCCTGTCTCTGTGGTCTGTCGTCTGGCGGTTTTGAATCCGAATGGCGTCCTGTCCAACGCGCCGTGCTTCCATCCATCCCGTCCATCCGGTCGCATCGGCGTGGGACACGGCCACAGGCCAAGGGTGCCAGGACAGTCCGCGGGATCATGAGAGCAACACCGCAGACACCCAAAAACAAGCTCTTGGAGATTGGGGAGAATCCCGGCACTTGAGTGAGGGCCAGGCAAACATGGGTGGTGATAAAACAAGGGACTGGGTCGATTTCTGCTCCAGGTGGAGCTCGACGCGGGGATACCCCAGAGAGAGGACACTACCGGCGCCCACCGCACTAGAACCCCACGGGGTTGGTAGCCATAAACGCCCACTGAGGATTAGCGCCAACACCCTGTGGGTTGCGAGGTTGCCATTTTGCGGAGAGAGAGCGCCGCGGTCGAGTTGAATTGAATCTGGCACGGAGCAACTGCGTGACTTCGCGCCGTTCGTTGGACTTGGACTCTTTCTGTCGTTGGCTGGCCATGCTCCAACATGACCCCAACACGCTGTGTGCCTGTGCCTGCGTGCCTGGCTGTACCTTGCACGCTCGCTCAAGGAACAATCCCAGGTCAAGCATCAGCAACAAGCAGTCCACCGTCGAGCTCCAGCCCGACCATGACGCGGCTTCCGACGCCGATTCAAGCTGCATGAGACGACGACATGCCTCTCTCCCCTCCTCTCCCCTCCCTCCCCGCTCTCCCTCGTCCCCCCCTCCTCCAAGTTGTGAACATGATGGGGTGCATTTGGCCCGCAGCAAGGATCCTTCCCCTCCCCCGCTCCCGTCATGCAGTCCTTCAAGTCGACCCTCCTCAGCCAACATCGCCAGAGTCACCCTCGCCCGCTACTAGCGGCACTCTCGCGAAACCCATGGACCGCGCTGAGCCCCCCCCCCCTCTCCCCCTCCTCCCTTTCGCGAGCACGAATCGGATGGAACCATCGAGCGGGTGTCTGCGTCGCTTCAGCCAACTAACTGGGGTTCCGTCGTCCGCCCGGGACCACACACCACACACATAGACGAGACACACACATACACCCAGTCATGACGGGCAACCATGCTCGCCAACGACAGCCGTTTCCCGTTGGTCTTGGGGAGAGCCGAGCAAGCATCAAGCAGCGATTGACGGCCGTCGAGCATGATGGCTGATATTGGCTGCTTCTTGTGTCACAACCCACACGCCAACTAGCTCGGCATGGGCTGCGGCTGCGCGCGCACGAGACTGCGTCGGCGGATTGGCTGGCATGCAAGCCATCAGGATCAAAGCGGAGAAGTTCCCTCGCCCAGTCGCTGAGACGGTCAATCAGACAGCTCCAAACTCTCGCCTCGGGAGCTTCGGTGGCATCGTCGTTGCACGGGAACGTGCGCGGCGATCGCCCTTGGGCCTTGCTTGGGGGCATCATCAAGCAAGAAGCAGGGGCGTTTTAGTGTGCGGCAAGCTAACGTTAGTTCAGCTCTGGCATGGAAACATCGGACACAACCGAGAAGGCCACGACGAGAACCAACCACGCGCCGTCTTTGCATGTGGGATGCGGTTGGGGAAGTTGGTTGGAAGTGGTTGAGAAGTGCGGCGCGGGCCCCCGGGACCCCACAACAGCGTCCCATGAGCCTGGGTCGACCCAAGCCCATCGACCCGGACGGCCCAGGGTACCCCATCCTTCCGCACAACCATCCTCGGGCCCTCCCCCATCCCACATCCCTCCTCCACAATCTCCTGGCCTCGCGAACGCGCCCTAAAACTCCCCGAAGGCTGTGGGCATCAAGGCGGAACTGCAGCGAGCTAGCGGGCCTCGCTTCATTCCAAAGTCGACCGTGGACGCCACTGCTCCGCCTTGGCATTGTGACGGTCCCCTCCGCCAGAGGCCCTGGGTTGCCTCTCCGTGGCATCGGTTCGGCATGGCGGCGTCGTCTGTTGTTCACACGAGCGGCACAGAAGCGAGGAGATGGACAAAAGAGAAAGAGAGAGAGAGAGGATGCGGGTGTCGATGTGCGGAGAACGGGGGACAGCACAGGGGATCGACAGCGCCCTCCGCCTGGCTGCCTGCCACAGACGGCAACAACTGACACGCCAGGTCGTAGCTGTACCCCAGCGACCGTCGCATTCTCCGTGACGCGAGCAGCGCACTGCTTGCTGCACGCACCTGATTACCAGGTGTTGTTGGTGTGGTGTGGTGTGTGAGTCTCGTCACTCACGCACGCTGACCCTGGAAGCACCTCCTGGCCTTGGACTTCCATGATTAACGTTCAGCCCCCTGGCATATACGTCGGAGTCTATGCTAAGCTTGGAGGTGATGGCTGACGGCGGCGACGATAGCTGCGCAGCGCTGGGTCTGCACGAGGGAGGGGCGCGTTGCGCTGCGTTGCGTTGCATTGGGCTGCTGCTGGGATTGCAATGGGATGATGGGATGGGATGGGATGGGTGGTGTCAAGCCCCGCGACTGATCAGCTGCCGGCTCCGGGTTCTGTTCCTGGTCGCAGACGTCGCTCGAGGCCTGATCGCCGCCCCCCCAGCCAGCGTCCTGATGTGAGCTAACTCGGGGCAGGGCCTGGGATTTGACGACCTCCCAGATATTAAAAATAAGGGAGATCTGGGGTCGGCCCTCTCAGGGAACACACGGGGTTGGGAGGGGGCACCTCATGCGGTCTCGGTACCTGTTAATTAAACACGGCGTGTTGGATGGCTGGTACTGAACATGCCGATGCCACGCCGGGTTTCGTTGCGACAGCCCTCCCTGGACCGTGACGGACCGTCAGAGTCTGGACAGCGAGCGACTCCGTCGCAGGGAAAAGAAGGGGGGTAGCAGCCGATTGTTGGATGTCGGCGTGCCCCGAGACAGAGACAGGTTGGGTTATCACGTCCGACGACAGGTCGAGATGGTTGACGACAGTCACCACCACCATGGCCGCCACCACCACCGCTGCCGCCGTCAACACCACCGCCTCCATTCCCACCACCACCCACCAAGATGCTCGTGCTCAATCGCTGCTGTCGCTGGCCCGCGCGCGTGCAGGGGCCCGTTGGAAGCTGCTGCAAGCGTCTGACCAACAGTAGGGAGAGCCAGTGGGTGTCCGCTGCCGCTGCTGAACCCACACCTCCGCTCTCGTTCCGAACAGACACACGCCCCCTCCTCCCACCCCGAGCCCAGTCGTTGGACCCCCCCGGGCTGCCCTTGTCGATGCCCCAGAAAATGGCGGCCTGGGTTCTGTTGTGTGTGGACCCCGCATACAAGACGCTAACCTAGCTTGTAGTATGCATGGCATGCCCTCTGGCACACATTCCTGCCCCTTTCCCACATGTGCGGCCGGGAACACAAGGCACAAGGAGTGGGAGGCGTGTTTCCAAGCCGGCGATGGGAGGGCTTGGTCCTGTGGGGTGGGGGTTCGGCTCGGCCGTGGAGCGAACTAGAATAGACGAGCTGTTCCTAGTGGAGGGTGAGGCTAAAATCGGGAGGGGGGGAGGAGGGAAGAAACGGGCTGGTTTGCAAACGACGAAGTCAGTGTACATGCCTCGAGACTTTCGCTCTGTGTGCTGTTGTCCCAAGTGCTGACGGGCGTGAGACTTCGGCCGTGCAAAACCGAGCAGGGGTTCGACGGCGGGCGGGCGAGGGCAGCAATAGCATGTGTGGACCTGGCAAGGGGGGAGCGAACGGAGATTCCTGGAAACGGTCCCCAGTGGGTCGCCGTCCAGAGGCTGGCATGGCAAAGACCACCACCACCACAACCCCCTGCAACCTTGTAACCTGCGGCCGGGGTTTACAGCATGAAAATGCAAAGGGCTCCAGGGATCAGGGGGCGGATCGAGGAACGGAGGATTCAAGATGACAAGACAGCATCACAAAATTACGACAGGGAGCTCTGTCCACCGCGACACAGCTATGGTAGCCGCGAGGCATGGGAGAGAGGAGCAGAGGAGGGCTCAGGCCGCCGGGATCCCTGGTCCTTGACACACACACACACACACACAACAGACAGCAGGGCACGAAGTTGGGGCGGGATGTCGAGGTACGGGTACTTGTCCACACACCACACACCCGCAGGGAACACACATCCTGGGATCTGCTGCTGCCGCTCCTGCGTCATGGTCGACGGACGGGGACACAAGTGAGCGAGGGCCTGGGTCCAGTCCGGCAGGGGCAACGAGAGAAACGTCAGGGATCTCTCCGATTATTATTTTTTTCTCAACAGGGGTCGATGGGGGGGGGACAGGCGACGTGAGTTTTGGCCCGTCGTGTTGAGGGTGCCGTGGCTGCGGCCGGCAGCCACACACAGACCATGGACAGAAACACACACACACATGGGCACCACACGCCACACGCTGCTGCTCTGCACCCAAGCAGCCCTGGCCCGCTAACTAATCAATTGGCAACAATTGCTGGGGCCGGGCTGGACCCAGGAGCACCCTCCCCTCCCCATGTCCCCAAGCAGCACCACCCCAGCAACCAAGCAACGGAGCAGGCGGCGGCGGCGGGCGGCGTGCGGCAATGCTCTTTCGCGTCGTTGCGTTGCAACCTGGCGTGCTGCAATGCACACCCACCCGGCAACCCAGCAGCCCCCAGGCTCACGCTCGCGGGGCTTGAGGGGGAGGGATGCGAATGGGATGGGATGGATGGGACGGTATGGGACGGGGAGGGGTGTGAAAGGGGGGGCTCGGGTCTGGCGTGCATAGGGCGCCTTGTTGTTGCTGCTGCTGCTGCTGCTCGGTTGCTTGGGTTGCTGCTTGGTTCGGCGCGGTCGCTAATAGCTCATAACCTTACCACCACCCCCTTTGCCTTGGCCGCTCGCTCTGCCTCGCCTGTCGTACTTATTCCTAACGCTGCCCACCGTTCGTGTCCCCCTGGCCCTTCCCGGCGCTTCGTCCCTCCCTCCCGCTCTCCTCCTCCCATACATACTCGATTTTGCTTGTGCGCCCCCTTCCTCGCTCTCTATTATTATCTGCCTTGCGGGAGTCGGTCGTCTTGGTTTGTTGCCTGTCCCAGTCGGTCGTTGTCTTTTCCTCCTCCCGTCAATATCTACTACTCGTTCGCCTCGCCCCTCACGATACGGTTTTACCTGCCTGCTCTCTACCCAACCCATTTTTATTTATTTTTTCTTCTTTAGTCTTGGCGAGGACCTGCGTCGGCGGTTCTTCTGTGCATCCTCGGCCGTTGCTTTCAGGGACAGACAAGGTGCGGCGGCAAAGGGCATACTGCACAGTACGGACGGCGCCCTGCCAACGGAGTTGGCGCAGCGGCATCTCCACCCGCGAAGCCGCCAGGAACAACACGACAAGCCGCTTTTGACGGACAGCAGCAGCAACAGCAGAAGCAGCAGAAGGGGGAGGAGCTTCAGCAGGCAGCGCGGGACGGATAAAAACAGCACGGTCGTTTTTCGCTCCTGGTTGTCTGCCCATCCGTCTGCCCATCTGCCTTGGGTCTGACTTGGTGCCGGTGGTTGAACTGCAGTTGCTGTTGCCCCTGCAGCCACCTCGCTCCTACGACTGGTGCCAGTGCTGGTCCTGGTGCTGGTATCAGTGTGCGAACTCCATCCATCCAGCCATCCCTCCATCCAGACGTCGTCTTGCTCTCTGGTGCTTCACGCACTGAGAAGTGTGCACGCATGCTTCGCGGCGGATTCGAGACCCCCCCACAGACCGGCGCCTCCCAGGCACCTTTGGCCCACCACGACCCTCCTGCACTGGCGCGCTAGAGATCCGCCAGCTGCAGACGACAGACACCCGCATCACCACCACGACCAACCCCAAGACAAAAAACCACACAACGGCTGTCCGGCATGTTTCAGACAGAGCCCGCATACCTCCAGGTGTCGACCGGCTATGCGATCCCGCACGGGCTGCCCGAGTACACGTTCGAGGAGACGCCGTTACGACTGACCGACGGGCGCAGCGCAAGCGGGGCAGGCGCAGGCATGGGCAGCAGCGCGGCCGCAACTGCCCTGCTGTACAGCACCCCCCTCTTTAGCGGCAATAGCGCGGCGGGAGTGGGACCCGCTCCCAGCGCAGGCCCCGCTGGCTCCTTCAACTTCCAGCGATCCACCGCCGCCAGCGCTCGCACTTCCTCCTCCACAGCAGGCCCCTCATCGTCGTCCGTCGCTGCGCCCGCCCACCACCGCCCCTCGCTGCCCATTCTGCTCAAGATGGAGCAAAACGCCGAAGATCTGGTCGCCCAGGAGGCGGCCGCGCGGGATTACCAGCCCCAGCTCGAGGTAAATATTTTTTGGGTGTTTTGTTTCGTCCCCTCGCTCTGATGCGAGTGCCTCTTCGTTTCATTCACCTCGCGCTCACCACTATCGCCCCGCGCTTGACAGGGACCGCTCGTCGGCAAGAAGATGCTCAGCAACGCCATCACGGAAGAGTACGCAAAGGCCGACCCCGTTTATGTGCAAAAGACAATGGTGCGTCCTGGATTTGACTTTAGTAATCATACACCACGGCCACGGCCGCTGACAACCTTGACCAGGTGCTACCCCAAACATACTCGCACTACCGCCCCATCCAAGGCGATGGCAACTGCGGCTGGCGGGGTAAGTCGCACATGATGAGCTCTACTCACACCGTGTTCTCTGCGCTCTAACACCAACACTGGCAGCAATTGTCTTCGGCTACTTTGAGACACTCATCAAGGGCGGCAGCAAGGCTCACTTCGACGCCGAGAGGCAGCGGCTTGAGCAGCTCAACACCCTCCTCGAGTCTGTCGGCGGCTTTGCGGCCTACATGTGGCAGGACTTTGCGGACGAGACCCTGGCGCTCATGCAGAAGCTGGCCAGCCTCGTTGGCCATCGCGAGCAGGCCATGACGGAGCTGCACGAGGCATTCAACACGCCCGACATCTCCAACGCCGTCCTCTACCACATCCGCCTGCTGGCGAGCTCGTATCTCAAGGCCAACCGCGACAGGTATAGCGCCTTTGTCACGACACCCACAGGCGTCGACGGGTATTGCATGGAGATCCTCGAGCGCCCGCATGTCGAGATCGACCACCTCGGCGTTTCACTGCTCGTCAACGTGCTGCTAAAGGATGCCGGTTTCGTCTTGGAGGTCGCCTATCTTGACCGGAGTGCCGGGCCCGCCGTCAACACGTACCGATTCCCCGAAGCGGCCAACCAACGGCATCCCTCGGAACTAGGGCCCATCATCCACCTGCTCTACCGCCCAGACCACTACGACATCTTGTATGTCCCGGAACCCGTCAACCTCCAAGTCCACCGCGTCGCCGCCTTCTCGCAGAGCTACGAGATCGAGAGCTCGCCCATGACGCTGCACAACTTTGACGGCGTCGACCTGCACACATTGTCGTCGATGATCCCCGGCTTCGGTGCCGCCCCGGCAATGGCCCCCATGATCGACACCACCCCGTCGCCGCTCACCACGTATAGCCCGAGCCCGGTGTCACCTTGGGTATCATCACCGTATGTCGACCAAGTACAGCAGGCGCCGCCGGCACCCCTGCCAATCCCCACGCCCGCGCCCGCGCCCGCGCCGCAAACCCACCCGCTGCGCTTCAGCGAGTACTGCCAGCTCCGCGAGTATGTCGACAACAGCACATGGCGGGAGCAGACGCTGCAGACGACGACGTTCAAGAACTCCCATTTTAATGTGGCCCACTACAACAACCCCAACTTCCAGCCCGAGGAGTACAAGCCCGGGGCTGATGACCACGACACCCCGCCGCGGACCAGCGGCCGGAAGAGAGGCAGTGTATAGACCGGATTGTTTTTGCAAAGAGGGCTGGCTGTGCCATCCAGGATGTGACGACCGACAACGGCTTGCGTTTTGCTAGAGCGTGTGGCATGCATCGGAGGACATAATACGGCAGCGGGCAGCAGCGCGGGTGGAACCGGGATTTGTGCACGACGACTTTTTCCGACTTGATCGAGCGCCCCTTTGGAGCCTCTTGACGCACGCCATCGGGCGGCCATTCAACTCAACTCAACTTTTCTCTCTCCCTCTCTCCTCGTCACGGCAATTTTGGTCAGCGCAATCGAAAGCGGGGCCTCGCCATCCATGACGACCACTTTAATCAGTGTGTCCAGAACCAGGCTGGACATTCGACCGACTCGAGCCCTTATCTCTCGGCCTCTGCCATTTTCAAACGGCGGATTGTTGCCGGGGTTCATCTCTCTCCATTGTCACGATTTCTCTTGGTTTTTCTCGTTGCTCTTTTTAACCTCAACGGTGCATGGTGTTTCGGATGGAGAACCACGGTCAAATGTTTTTTTTTTCTCGTCTTTTTTCATCTATTTTCCTGTTTCTGCTTTTTCTGCTGGGGGCTTCCTGAACACTGCATTTGCAAGAGGTTGCGTGGGGCCGGGAAAAGGGGTCGAGGTGGGAAGTGAGGTGGGGGGAAGGTAGGCCGAGGTCGGCGGAGGGGCTATTTGGAACAGAAACTACAACGACGAGTGAGAAGAGGGAGGCGGTCGGGAGGGCTTCGGGTTCCCGAAAATTGGCAGGTTGAGAAAACGGCTGGCTGGTTGTTGGGAAGTTTATCCCCCTCCTCTCCCTTTCCAACCACCCCATCTAGGGCAAGGTTGTTAGGGCGGCGGCAGAGGAAGAAGGAAGGAAGAATCAATCATGATCACCCCACTACTACCATCATGATAAAGCGGGCCCTGCAGAGTGTGTGTGTCTTGTGCTTCCCCCCTTCCTAGCCGCCCGTGTCCTGATGGTGTGAACTTGTGTCTGATGTTGGTTGTGTGAGCCGAGACAGGGAGGCCGTGCTTTCCCGCCGAGCTGGCCATCTGAGCGGTTGGTTAGCTCGGGATGGGGAGGAGTCAATCAACGGCAGGCAGACGCGACCAGAGACAGGTTGGCGTGTTGGGAATGTCACTGGGTTTGGTAAATTGGGGGCGGGAGGGCTGCGGCAGGGAAGTTCCCACGATCTCCGCGCTCACTCGTCTTGGAGCCCCGAACCTGCTGTTGAGAGGGCTAGTAGAGCAATCGATTTTTGCATACAAAATTTGCGTTGCAGTTATAGAGGGTACTTCTGTTCATCCAGCGACCACTCGCTCCGTCCTCCGGCCGTGAGCGGCACCAGAATGGATTCCAAGCAACACCGTGCTCTGTACAGATTACCTTCCCTGACATCGTCCGAACCTCCTCCCTCCAGGCGCCCAGCTCGGGGAGACTGGAAACGGAAAACCCGCCCTCCGCCCGTCCATTTGCTCGGGTTCGTTCCAAGGGGACGGACGGCCGCCAGCCCATTTTTCTTTTTCCCCATGGGAGCGAGCCAAGAGGCTGAGGAGGAAGGATTCGATTCCCTGCAAATGCCAGAAGCCAACTGCAGATCCCAGCCGGACGGTTTAGACTGGGAGGGGTTAGGTAGGTTGTTCAACGCTTTTTTTTTTGCTTTTCTCATGAAGGAGGGTAAGGGGAAGGAGGGAGGAGGGGCATGGCAACTGCTTCGATGGTGCAAGCCACGCGGACCACGGACCTGTCTCCTGGCTCCTGCGTTTTCCCCGGGTCGGTGGTGGTTGGGGCAAGGGGGAGGAGGAGGGGGGTGGGAAAGAGCGAGCTCGAGCGACCAACAACCCACCCCTGGCCGATGGCTGCACCACCCTTGCCCACACCCACACCCACACACACCCAGGCCGGCGCCCACCGCGTTTGGCTTGGCGGCGCTGCAGCTGTGCGTGCTGCGGGCTGAAACGCGCGTTCTTCTCCCTTCTCTTTTTTTCCTGGGAGGGTGGTGGTGATCCTTCGCTTCGCGGCGAGGCGTCGAAACTATCGTGTGTATCTGTGCGGGCGGAGGGAAGTGGAAAAAGGGGGTTCCCTTACAAGGCAGCTTACCTAGGTACCCAACAGGACTGTGGTTTGTTTCTGGACAGACCCGTCCCGTCCCAGCTACGGCTACCTAACGGAGCCTCGATCTCGCTACCGATGTTTTATTTTTAGGCGTGGTCTGGCGAGGACGGACCAGGGACGGTGAAGTAATACGGGGGCCGACGGGCGGTGGGTTGGGGTTGGGACGGGCGGTTGGTTCTTGTGTCGGTTCAAGCTGGCCGAGTGGGTTTCTGGCTTCGTCGTTCGCAAGGCACACAATCGCTTTGTGTACATCCCGGTGATGAGACTCAAGCGAAAGGTGCCTAGCAGGCGCCTGTGTGTTTCGAGCCCTCCACGCCGGGTTCGCGACTACAAGCCGGGTTCGCGACTGCAAGCCGTCGGGCAGCTCTTGCCGAGTCGTCTCATCGAGACCGGGCGAGGTCTGTGCTTTCTTGATGGCCTGGTTTGCCGGCGCCGTGACGGGTGGGAGACAGGGTGAGGGAACTGGGGTCTGGTTGACCGGCTGCGCGGACCTGGGGGGGTGCGGTACCCTGGCGCTCCCAAGGCCCTGGATTGGGGTGATGATGGGTTGATGGTCTGGAGCTTGGGCCACACGGTAAACGATCGACTTCAGGGAAAACCACAACGCCATGTATCCGTATGCTGTCAGTCTATGCGGTCTATGCGTGCTAGTCTATCAAAACAGATTTGGTACAGTTTTTCACAACACAATGGTCTCACCATCGCGATCATCTCACACACGGGGCCCCGCCTGTGTGTCCAGCTCCAGCCATCTACCTCCCCGTCCCCAGCCGCGCAAGATACTCCCTCTCTTCCTGCTCCGGCGCTGCCTCACCGCCCTCCTCATCACCCTCCCGAACCAACCGTTCCATCAACCTAACCGCCTCCCCCCTCTCCACCACCTCGACCCCCTCCCCGAGCCCAATCCTCTGACTAAACTCCCCAGCCCACAACCTAGCCGTAGCCTCCTCCATCCCCAGCACCGGCCCGTCTTTCCCGGACACCATTTTCGCTTCCAGCATCTGCATAACCCGTCCCCTGGCACCGCCCCCTCCCACCTCACCCGCGACGGAGGTCACCCCCTTCCCCTCCAGCCCGCACGCAACGATCCTTGCCCACGGGTTCAGCCCCTCGTCTGTGACTTCTGGCCCAGGCATGGCGAGGTTGAGCGCCGTCCCCAGCGCGGCGACGTGGCGCCGGAGGTGCACGCCCAGCGCGGCAATCTTGCGTGCGTCTTCCTCCCGGCCAGAAGACGCGGCCGCCCAGACCCCCGGGTCCTCTGTGGTCCCCGCGCGGATGCCAAACACAGAGGCCAGGACGGCGATGGTCGTGTTCTCGAGCAGCCGCGCGTAGCATTTCACGGTGAAGTTCTTGTGGAGGGGGGACTTGAGGTCGAGGACCGGCCACAACACGACCTGCCCTGGCCCGTGGTAGGTTGTCAGCCCGCCGCGGGGGGAGGGGAGGACCTGCGGGGTGAGTGTTGCTGCCGTCTCATGGTCATTACGGCCCGTCTGGGAAGGGGACGGGATGCGGAGCGGTGCAGTCAGCCGGGCGATGGTTGCCGCGGGGAGGGGCCCGGTTTGTCGCCGGCCGAGGGTGTAGATGGGGGATGGGGTGAAGGTTACGAGGGTTGGTGGTGGTGGTTCTCGTGCTTGTCGTATTGGTGAGGTGCTGGAGACGGCATCCTTGAAGTCGAGGTGCCCGCGGCGGAGGTGTTCTTGCACGCGGTTTGCAAGGGCGTAGGGGATGTAGTGGGGGTGGGCACTTGGGAGGTGCAGGTGTCGGAGGAGGGCCATGGCTCCGGCTTTGGCTCTGTCCGGCCCAGGTTCAGGG
>MU855629.1:0-36212 GCA_033296695.1 Staphylotrichum tortipilum
TTATGGTGATGACTTGTGGCTGCCTACAGATGATAACCCTAACCCTTGGTTCCGACAATGCCCTCTGTTCCAACATCCTCCAGCCCTGAAGCCATGCTCCTGTCCGACCTCCTCACGCCTCAATCTCAAAACACCGGAACGCCTGTCCAATCCAGAAAAATTTTAGGATGCTATAAATTCAAAGTCTATCACCAATGCAAAACCAAAGAGCAAAACCATAGAGCAAAACCAAACGGCAAACTTCCCCAAGATCAAAGCGACCAAACATATTTCTGTCCTGGCCGGCCAACGAGGGCGCCAAGAACGCTTCCGACGCCGCCGTCGAGGTTTTGGTCTTGTCTTGGTTGGGCTCTTGTGTAACCGCCTACGTTTCCGTGAAGTGGCCATGTGGACGTGACCAGGCGGCGTGAAACGATGTTGGTGTTGGTTGATGAGGGGCGTCCGCAACCATGTTAAGTTAGGCACTGCGCTGCGGATGCGGAGGGTGTGGTTGCATCATGATGTACAGGACAATTCCCAGCCAATACCCCCCAGCCAACCATCAACAACCCCCTCGCCATTTGGTTTGAGAATCGAGGAAATTCACTAACTTTCCGCGCCTTATGTCCCGGATTGTCCATCTCCCCATCACTGAGAATCGTGCCCACCCCGCTGCCGCCACCCCCTCCCTCGGTTGCACACTGGCGCGACAACATGGGGGATACCGAACCACACAAGCCCGGCGGCGAGTCCCTCGACAACGGCAAACGAGACAGGCAATATGGCATGTTCCAGGACCCACTCGTGATGGAAAGGACCCAGGAACTCAAGGACGGATTGAACCGCGAACTTCGAGCGAGGAGCGAGGACGGGCGGCTGGCCGCCATTTACGCCTTTGTAGGGCAGCATCGTCCAGGGAAGCCAACAGGGATCCGACCACCATTCCGGGGCAGTTACAATGTGGTCTTCGTTGTCGACTTCACCGACGGATCCGCCTTGCTGCGGGTTGGCGTGCCCGGAAACGTCATCTCTCCTGACGAGAAGATCCGCGCCGAGGTGGCCACGATGCGCTACGTGGAGAAGATGACCTCGATCCCCGTGCCACACATCTACCACTGGGGCACCGCGGCCGAGAACCCGCTGGGCCTGGGGCCCTTCATCATCATGGAATACATCCCCCACCATCAATCCCTCTCTGACGTGCTCAAAGACCCGACGGTCGAGGACACGAGCAAGGCCTATCTCGACCCCGACCTCCCGCGGGACAAGCTGGCGCGCGTGTACCGGCAGGCCGCGGACGTCCTCTTGCAGCTCTCGCGGCTGGAGATGCCACGGATCGGCGCACTACGGCAAGACACGCCCGACTCGTTCTCCGTTGCCTCCCGGCTGACCCAGGACATGAACGACCTGGTCGTGCAGGGGGCAGAAAACGGAAAAGTTCCGTCTGTGGATGGATGACCTGCGCCCACAAAACATCCTCGTCGATGCCAACCTCAACATCGTCGGCGTCATCGACTGGGAGTGGGCCTACTTTGCGCCCGAGTCTTACGTGCAGGACCCTCCCTGGTGGCTGCTGATCGAACGGCCCGAGTACTGGTGCGGCACCGTTCTGGAGTTCAGAGACGAGTTTCTCGGCGTCCTGGACGTCTTTCTTGACGCCCTCCGTACCTCCGAGGAGGGGGGAAACGGGAGAAAGCCCGCGCTAGAGAGGGCATCAATAGCCAACAGGGACTCAGAACCGGACAACGAGTGGTCAATCGATCGACACGTTGAGGCCCTGAACCTCAATGCTGACACGACAGTACGTCTGTCCGACTGTATACGGCAGAGCTGGGATTCGGGCCTATTCTGGGCCAACTATGCAGCCCGCAAGTGTTATGGATTCGAGCCCGTGTTCTGGGAGTTTCTGGACGAAAGGTTCTTTGGGGAAAACGTCCAAGGTGGGTATGAAGGCAGGATGCACCTGTTGTCGGAAAAGGCCAAGAGGCGGATGGAAGTTTTTGTCGAGAGAAAGGTGGAAGAGATGAACGATGAGAAGATCGTAGATTGGGATGCTGGAGAGGCTAGGTCCTATCTGACCGAAATTTTTGCAGACCTTGATGAGTAACTAACTAGATAATATTCATATGCCGCCTGTCCATATATCCCATCGCCGCTCCCACCATGCAATCGCCGCGCTGGTCGACACGCCCGAGTACGCCTTGACCTTGCTGGCCAAGATGGTCAGTGTCAGGGCACGGGTCGGGTGGAGCATATATGGCCATAGCGCCGTGGATGTGAATATCTGTAGCTCCGGGGGGAGGCGGCGGAGGTGATTAGGGGGAATGTGGAGAACACGTAGGTTGGCGGGTTTTTGAGCGGGTATCTGGGGGTAGATGTGGATGCCATCACGAGGGAGTTGGAGGGGAAGGGGGAGGTGCGGGATGGGGGGGTGGAGGTGGAGATGGAGGGGCTTCCGGGGGAGTCGGTGGTGGGGGATGGGAGGGCGGCGTGGGTTGCTGCTTGAGAGGGGGTTGATGGGATGGGTGTTGATGGGGGTGGCCCTGGGTAAGGGGGGAATGTTGGGGTTTGCTATTACGGATATATTAGTGTCAATCAGGCAAAACACTCGGTTGTGAGCTGTCTCCTAGGTATTGCCTGGCCAAGTTTCTGAAGTCCCTGCTCTCTGTATACTTGAACCTAACTCGATCTCGGGACGCCAAAATTCCAGTCGTCTCCAATAAGCTGTTAAATCGCACTAACTAACTAACTAACTATAAAATCAAAGTCTATTCCCGATCTAAACAAACGCCAAAAGCGAAAACAAAAACACCGGCCAAAAACACACAAAACTCCAACAACACACCCAAACAACCACAGCATCAGCCGCTTCCAACTCCGCACCCTTACCCTCCACTACAGCATCCTAACACCCTCACTTCCGCCCCGGTCATAACGCTTCAAACCTGGGCCAAGGCATCGAGGACATGGCCACACCTCAGTGTTGGCCCCGACTCCCCATTTGGTCGCGGGGTGCTCAAAATCGACATTGGGGAACCCCTGGATCGCGAGGTTTGAGGGTTGCAGAGGTGGCCTGCGACATCTGTCGCAGTATTTGCGTGATCTGTAACCGATCGAGCCTGTTTCGTGATATATTTGGCGCAGCCAGCACCGAGGAGGCGGCCAACGAGCTTAAGGTGCCGCCGTGGCAAGGCTCAAGCATGATGTTGGTGGAGACTGGGAACCGCCCGAGTGCCCCAGGCCGGCGGCCATGTTGCTGTGGCCAGGCAGCGTCGTGAGGTGCGACGCTGCGCTGCCGGTGGTGGTTTGGTGTTGTTGGGTGTTGGGTGTTGGGAAGAGGAGTGGTATGCACGAACTGCAAGGCGGTTGCAGGGATGCGACTGCATCGATCCTCAGCCATATTCACCCAGATGCATTCGTTACCCCCCAGCCCCCCAACCACATCCCGTCTGTTGGTTTGAGACCCAGCCAGCCTGCTATTTTCCCACATCCTGAACTTCTGGTGTCCCAGTCGCTGAGAATCCCATCGTTACTTTTTCATTTCACCACCCGTACACACAATCGACGCCATGGGGGATACGAACAAGCCCGGCGACGACGCCGCCAACACCAAAGACCGGGGGAAGCGAGACAGGGAATATGGCATGTACCAGGACCCGCTTGTCTCAGCGAGAACCGAAGAGATCGAACGGGGAATGAACAAGGAACTGCAGGCCATGAGCGAGCAGGGTCGACTGACTGCCGTGTACTCGTTCGTCACGGAGCACCGGCCTGGCACGCCGATAGGGGTCCGCCGCCCGCTCCGAGGCGGCTATAACGTCATCTTCGTCGTCGACTTCACCGATGGATCTGCCCTGCTGCGAGTTGCGGTGCCGGGGAGCGTCGCATACCCGGACGAGAAGGTCCGCGCCGAGGTGGCCACCATGCGCTACGTCGAGAGAATGACCTCGATACCGGTGCCACATGTTTACCATTGGGGCACTGCCGCCGAGAACCCTCTTGGGTTCGGCGCCTTCATCATCATTGACTACATCACTCACCATCAAAGCCTGTGCCAACTTCTCGGGGACCCGACCGTGAAGGACGACACCCGGGCCTACTTGGACTCCAACGTCCCCCAGGACAAACTCGCGCGCATGTACCGACAAGTCATAGACATCCTCCTGCAGCTCTCGAAGTTGGAGATGCCGCGGATCGGCGCGCTACGGCAGGACGGGCCCGACTCATTCTCCGTCGCTTCCCGGCCCATGACCCAGGACATGAACAACCTGCTGTTGCAAGGCGGCATCCCCTGGTCTGTGTTGCCTCCCCCAAACGCCACCTATGCGACCTCTGACGAGTGGTACGCGGTACTCGCAGATTTGCATGTCGCCCACTTGACCTTCCAGCACAACCGGGCGGTCGACTCTGCCGACGACTGCCGCGACAAGTTCGTCGCCCGTCACCTTTATCGACAGCGGGCGAGAGCGGGAGGGTGCTTTGGAACGACGAGGTAGCAGAGGAAGAACTCGAAGAATAAAAAGGAGACGTTCCGCCTCTGGGTAGACGACCTTCGCCCGCACAACATCCTCATCGACGCCAATCTCAACATTGTCGGCGTCATCGACTGGGAGTGGGCTTACTTCGCCCCGGAGTCCTACACCCAGGACCCCCCGTGGTGGCTGCTGCTCGGGCGGCCCGAGTACTGGCGCGGTACTATCCTCGAGTTCAGGGACGAGTTCGTCAAAGCTCTGGACATCTTCCTCAAGGAGCTCCGAACCGTCGAGGAAAAGCAGCTCCGGGGGCATCTCGTGTCAGAGGGGGCGGCAGCGGCAGGGAGGACCAGAAATGGGCAGAATGAACGGCCAATTGCCCAACGTCTCAAAGCTCTGAACCTCGATGCCGACGCGACGGTTCATCTGTCCGATCGCATGCGACAGAACTGGGATTCTGGGTTGTTCTGGGCCAACTATGCAGCTCGCAGATGCTATGGATTCGAGCCCGTGTTCTGGGAGTTTTTGGACGAACCGTTCTTTGGCAGAAATGTTGAAGGCGGGTATGAAGGTAGGATGCACTTGCTGTCGGAGAAAGTGAAGCGCCGGATGGAGCGTTTCGTTGAGAAAAAGCTGGATGAGAACAAGGAGAGCAAAATCGTAGACTGGGACGCTGGAGAGGCCAGGTTCTATCTGGCTGAAATCCTCGCAGATCTTGATGAGTAGACAAATATTCATATGCCACCTGTCCGCATCTCCCATCGCCGCTCCCACCATGTATAGGGTCAATCTGAGGAATACTCGTGGAGGTCCTCAGGATCGGCCCTGTAGTTGATGTCAAAACGCCCGCCGAACCTGGCCGACAGCGCTGAGCGCACCGTGGCCTCCTCCGCAGGTGTGAACCTAAAGTCGTGGTCCTGATTCGTGATGTAGATCTGAAGCCCGCCATGGTCGCCCTCGGGGTCTGCTCCGAGTTGGTTGATAAAATCCAGGAGGACATCGAGCGAGAAGCTGGACGGCCCGTATGTTGTCAGGGACTTGAGGTTTCTGAGCTGCCGAAACGGTGCCAGGAACACGTCTTCGATGAGGTCTCCATTCAAAACGATGTCCGCCAACAAGGGGAGCGAGGCACATATGCGCTCGACCTCCTCAAAGGTGAAGAGCTCGTTCGTGTCGAGGTCGCGCAGTTCGTGGCAGCAGGTGATAGCATCGGTGAGCATGATGTGCCGCTCATCGCTCGCCTCAAGAAGATATTCGTCGGGCATTTTGACAGAGAGGTGTTGCAGGCGCTGTTGTATAGGCAGAGCTTCACAAAACTCTTTGTCTAGGTCGGGCGTCTTGATGCTGAGGCTCTGCAGGCGGATGCTGGGCAACTTCAGGACCTTGGCGAGGATGGTGGTTGAGACCGGAATCATGATGAACTCCAACACCTTCAGGGAGGTGCAGTTCTGCAGCCATTGGACCACTTCTTGGAAGACTTGCTTGGACTCGGTTTCCCAGGGATAACGTTGAGTGCTCCAGGCGCCCTCGAGCTTGAGCGACTCGAGAAGGAGACAGCGTTGCAACTCATTCAGCGACTGGAGGGCGGCCAGTCCGAGGCTGAAGAGAATGAGTGTTTTCAGGGACTGGGTGTGCTCGCAGAGCGACTTGAAGGTCTCGCTTCCGAGGTCGTTCATGCTCCGGATGGTGAAGGATTCTGGGTATTGTGAGCCGAGACCACCTATTGGGAGGGTCAAGCAACATACGCAGCGAATTGGGTTTGAGACTTCTAAAGAAACCGGCCAGCTGGTCGTCAACATCGGTGCCTTTGCAATAAAAGCATTCTCTGCAGCAAGTGGTTGGTAAGTGATGATGAGCAACGAAGCGAGGGAAAAGCAGGCGAATGGTGGACTAGGGTTAGGGTAGTAAGTCACTTACAGCTCTCGAAACGCTGGGCAGTTTGCATTGATGGCGCAGGCCACGTCGCTGTTGAGAACGGAGCCATCGCGGACAGAGAGCGAAGTCAGGTTGGAGAGACTCGACACCCAGGTCGGGAGGTTGGCGGTGGGCAGATGCAGGCCCTCGAGCGCAGTGATGCCGGCGCGGCGGGCCTCGTGGTCGGCCGAGGTCCGGATGCACTCGGTCACCATGTTGGCCACCTGGACGATGATGGCCTCAGGGTTGAGAGCCTTGCCACGGCCCCGGTGGATTTGCAGCTTTTCCAACGGGGGGCTGAAGAACTGGGCCTTCAGGACGGGGTTGCCACGGCCCAGGTCCTCGAGGTGCGAGAGCAGGTTGCCGAGCCTCAGGGCCTTGATCCAGCAGCAGTAGGGGAAGAGGGTCTTGCCGAGGCTGGAGACGATGATGGACCGCCAGAGGCACACCGACGACTCTACATTGAGAATGTGGGCGTCGAGGGCGGGGGATTTGTCGTGGATGGCGTACAGCTCGGGGAGGGCGACACGAGCCATTCCCCGGCCCAGGCGGGCGCAGAGAAACAAGCTGCAAAAGTCGCGCCGGCTCGCGAACTCTTGGGCAACCAGCCACCAGATCTCGTGCGGGAAGCTGAGACCCGTCCGGCCGTCCATCGTGAAATGCGCCCCGGGGATGAAAGAAAAGTGATGGTCGGCTAGGGAGGTGGGGTTGCGAGGGACAGCAAAGGAGACGACAGGGAGTCGTGAGTCGAGGCAACCATGAAAGGGTGGGTTCAGCGACAAGTCGAGAAATGCAACCAAAGAACAATGGTATACACCGGAGCGGAAACTGTCGGAATTGACAGTGCGGGGGAAAGTATTGGATTGGTTCTCTCTAACTTGGCAACGACGGCGACGATGGTGGTGTTGGTAAGAGGGTGATGCCAGACGCCTGTTGATGGATGGGGATTCCCTTTGCAGGTGGTGACGCGTGGGGCTAAAGTAAATAACCTGCGCCAAGCGCGTCGCTCTCTTGTTGGCGGCCTCGTTTCGCGCCTGGCCCCTGCGATTCGTCGGCTCTGGGGGCGCGTTGGCACTGTTCCGGCACTGTAGCCCACTATTCTGCGCTGCATGCCACTATTCCGGCCGCACCTTCCACATGCATCACATCGACGCCAGGCAACCATCCATCCATTTTGTGTCACCGCCATCAAGATTCTCCACGGTGCCTCGCCTGGTTGCTTAGTTCCCTTCAATATCCCCCAAGCACCAGCCGCCACATTGTGCGCTGTGAGGCGCCCAAGATGGTCATACTAAATTTTACCCTCAGCGAGGAGGGCGTTGCCGTGCTGCACGATGCTCTCGCCTGCATGTTCAAGTTCAGCGATGATGTCTGCCTCGAGGCGAGGAAGGACAAGGTACGGACGAGTACTTCTCGTGTTGCTGATTCTCGATCTGCACCTTGGCCGATCATCTCGTCATTCACATTGCGCTGCTTCCCTGGCGGTCTGACTGAAGACCCAAACTGACCCGCCACACACTGCCCCAGCTGACCCTCACAACCCTCAACATCTCCAAATCGGCCTACGTATGCTTCTCCTTTGCCGCCAACAGGTTCTTCTCGCGGTACAGCTTCGAAGGCACGCCCCAGTACCGAGACCGCTTCTTCTGCCAGCTGTATATTCGGGTATGTCTCCTCCGCCAGCTCGTTCCAAAACCGATCCACATGTCTGACCCAACCCACAGTCTCTCCTTACCATCTTCAGAGCCCGACAGAGCAGCACTGAGCAGTCGAGAGAGAGGGATGCCTCGATAGACCGCTGTGATGTGGCAATCGACGACGGCGTTGGCAAGAAGAGTCGACTCGTTGCCAGAGTGTCGTTCAGGAATGGTAACGTACCCAGTCACCCCCACGGCTCCTATCCCTGTTTCTCACGGTTGGCTCCAGGCATCACGGCTTCGCACTCCCTACCGTACGAAGTGAAGCCCCCTACACACGCCAAGTTCAGTAGGGACGAGGCGGGGAATCGATGGGTTATTTCGTCCCGCACCCTGCGCCAGCTCATGGATCACTTTGGTCCCGGGATTGAGCTTCTCGACATCAACACGGACGACGAGGCCCGGCTGGTCAACTTCACATGCTTCACCGAGAAGGTGCAGAAACGCGGTGCGGTCAGCAATGAAGGTATGTGAGCTTCCATCCCCTGTGACACCCGCCTGGCGCTGACCACCCCCCTCCAGCTGTCCTCAAAAAGCCGCTTCATACGAATATTGCCGTCGAGATGGACGAGTTTGACGATGTTGAAGTCCAAGACAAACTTCACATCATCATCAGCGTCAAGGACTTTCGCGCCATTCTCCAGCATGCCCAGATGACCAGCGGAGCGCTGACCACCACCTACTCGATCCCCGGACGTCCCATGAAGCTCTCGTACAACACCGATGGAGTCATTTGCGAGTTTATTCTCATGACAGTGGGCGAGAAGGACGCCATGACTCAGAAACACAAGAATCCTCGGCCGAATGCCTCAAAGGCCGGCACCCCCCAACTTGATGCCGCTTCCCACCGTGGAAGTTCCGTTGGGAACGAGAATCGGCCGGCCCCGGCAGAGCCCGCCCCTGCGGCACCCAGGCTTCCGCAGCAGAATGCTATCCGCACTCGCCAGCCTGGGTTTGAGATTCGGCCATCACCAATGCCCCCTCCCGCCACTGCGGAATCAGAATCCCTGTTCGTTGACCAGGGAGAGGAGGATGAGCAGTGGGAGCCCGTCAATCCAGAGGATGAAGAGGAAGAGGAGATCGCGAGGCTGGAATGGAACGCGACAAACGAGCCGGTAGTATCCCTCCTCTATCCTCGTCCGCGCAGCTTGCTAACGAGGTGTGCCAGAACCCGTCGTCGATCCGCATCGGGAGTTATCTTTCCAAACAGCCTGATGCTCAAGAAGCGCCTCCGGAGCGTCTTGTATCTGCGCTTGAGCCCACTCAACGGCTGTCCGATGTATGTACCACCGCCTTGACCCGAGCCCCGATGCTGTTAAACTGACCAGTTTAGGTCCGCCGTTTCGGCTTGTTCTCTCCTTGACTCGGGCACGACAGTTTTGGCCGCTGTAGCACCTGGGTCAGCTCACCCAAGGTGGGCTGTTCCCTGATACCACCGCGTGCGTCTAGGTTGCCTTCTCTATTGCAATCCAACTCGTTGCACAGCCGGCGCCGATCATGGTGATTTCCGTCCCCTGCCCGCTCGTGGCGATTCGATTCCGCTCCCCCTTCTCCCCATTTCCATCGCGTATTGGCCCGCAGTTTCCATGCTCACCCCAACCCCACGCCATCAATTCACCCTCCTTCGTCAATACCATGGTATGCTCGCTCCCCACCGCCATGTGTTTGACCCGGCTGAGATCATCTCGGGCCAGTTGCCCATGGTCATCCCTCCCCCAGCTGACCAACGTGCCATCACCCTTCAACACTGCCAGGCTCCCCCAGCCAGCACCTACATCCTTCCACTGGGACACGTGCTCCGGCGCCCGTGATCGAACTCCCCACTTGTCCGACCCGAGCACTACCGTCTCCCCCGTCTCAGAGGGGCCAAAGAGACAGGTAAACTCGCGTCCGCACACCGCCCTCACCACCCGAAACCCAACTCCCTCGTTGATCCGGCGCGGCGCCCATATCGCCGCAGCCGCTGGCTCCCCCAACTGACCCTTGCGCCCGTTGCCCCAACCCCACACCTCTCCGTTACTCAGCACCGCCACCACATGTCCCACGCCCGCAGCGATGTCCACGACATGCGACCCCGGGGGTGGGAAGTTTGGGATCGCGGCTGGTTCCTCGCCGGTGGTGGTGATCCCCTGCCCGAGCCCCAGCTCACCCTTGCCCCCGCGCCCGAAGGAATATACGGTCTCGCTCGAGCTGCAGTCACTGCCGTGTGTCGCCACCTGGGAGGAGACAACGGCCACGCTGGCTTCCCATGTCGCGGCTGCCAGTCGTACCGTACTGCTCGGAGGTAATGGCCCGAGGTCCACGGGGCGGAATTGGGGGGTTGTTGCGGCGGCGGGGTCGGGGACCCGCCCGCAGGCGCCGGTGGTGTGGTCGCCGCTCCAGAGAAGAGTTCCAGTAGAAAACAGGACGAGGGTGTGGTTGCCGCCGGCGACGATACGGCTGATTCTTGGTTGCTGGGTTGGCCCGGTGGGAGATGGAAGGAGACATTCCGCTGGGAGGAGGACAGTCTGCGGGGTTGACACGTCCTCGGTGTGGCCGATGCCGAGTTGGCCGGAGCCGTTGGAACCGAAGGCTTGGAGGAGGAGCATCGGGTGTTTATTGATGGCTGAGGGACTCTCTTCGTCCGAGAATTTGGCAAATTCGTCGGCTCTGGCTGAAATATGCCTGTGCTGTATCCGTACGGGAAGGGAGAGCTCAGGTTTGTTGATCCAAGCTGCGGGGCCAGCCCTTTGACTGCAGCCAAGGCGGCCCAGGGCAGAATGCGGGGTTGCGTTTTAGCGGCTGAGTGGGGTTAGAGTGTACGAGATGCCCCTGAAAGTCAGAGCCAGCCCCAGCTCTCAACCCGCAATGAAATCAGATGAATCCCAACACCACGATCACTGAAGCCAAACCCAATGCTTCTCCCGCTCCACCTCTCACACGGCATACGGGCTCTTGTACAGTATGCGATGGTCTCAGGAAACCCCATCTCCTCCAACCACTGCTCCGCCAGGTTCTCAGGACAGTATTCTCCTTGGATTGGATGGTTCCAATGCGATGGAATCGATCGAGGCTGTGCGGTATGCATTTAACTGGATGAACGCTGAGTTACCCATGCTCTTGCCGCGTGCCTTGAACCTGTTGGCGCACCTGACAGACCGACTCGCCGGCCGCAGGCCATGACACAAACAGGCAGCAGCCAGCTTTGTCTGCCTCGCCTTTTGGACACAGTAAACCTCAAAGTCCGTCACTGAAAATGTAATAGGCAAAAATGTCGTGAAGAGCTCGACATCTCCTTCCTCTTCACATTCCCCAACACTTACCGCGCTAAGCGCGAACCACCCACCACCCCCAGCACACCACAACTCAACCCAGCCATCATCAACATGCCTCTCTTCTCGCGTGAACCCACCGGCCTGCATGCCCTCCTCCACCGCCCGCGCCCAACCGCCTGGTCCCAATTCCTCGCCTCCCCCTGCCTCTTCCTCGCGCGCATGCTCTACACCTGGCGAGGCCCCCTCCCCTTCACCCCGCCCCCCGACGCTGTGACAATCGTCTGCGTCTCCGACACGCACAACAGCCAGCCCGCCCTCCCGCCCGGCGACGTCCTGATCCACGCGGGCGACCTGACGCAGTCGGGCACGCTGCGGGAACTGCAGGCCGCGCTGGACTGGCTGCGCGCCCAGCCCCACCCGGTCAAGATTGTTGTGGCGGGGAACCATGATCGGTTGTTGGATAGGGGGCATGATGGCGTGGGGTGGGTGGGTGCCGCGCAGGCGGAGGTTGATCGAGCGAGACTGGATTGGGGGGGGGTTGTGTACCTGGAGAATGAGAGCAAGGAGGTGACGTGTGCCAATGGGCGGCGGCTGCGGGTGTATGGGAGTCCGATGACGCCGCGGCATGGGAACTGGGCATTTCAGTACCCCCGGGCGGAGGGCGGGGATGTGTGGGCGGGGAGGGTGCCGCCCGCGACGGAAGTGCTGGTGACGCATGGGCCGCCGCGGGCGCACCTGGATCTGATGCGGACGGGGTGTGAGGGGCTGTTGAGGGAGGTGTGGAGGGTGCGGCCGCGGCTGCATGTCTGTGGACATGTGCATGAGGGCGCCGGGAGGGAGTGGTTGGGGTTTGATGGGCTGCAGGAGGCGTATGAGAGGACGGTGAGGGAGGGAGGGGGGTGGGGGAATTTGGTGAGGGTTGTGGTGGCGGTTTTGAGGGTGGTGGTGAGGCCGAGGGCGGAAGCGAGGGGGTTGATCGTGAATGCGGCGGTGGTGGGCGGGTTGAGGGATGATGAGAGGAGGAAGCCGGTTACGGTGGTGATATAAGGGTTTGGGATGGGATGATGTTGGCCTTCATGGTCCGGCTGGTTGCTGTCTTGTCCCTCCCGCGGTTACATCTCACCTTTTTCCTGCTTGCTCTCTCAGGAGACCAGTATGGCTGCCTACCAATCACCGTCCAACACCCCAGCGGAGTGTGATACGCGTACCACATCTCAAGAATCATCCAGCATGAGATGACGGAGAGCCCAGGACCAATGGCGCTCTCCTGGACTCGGATATAGAGTCCGCGTATGGACAACATAGGTGGATTATAAAGCACCTACTGCCATTAAACCCTGAATACTAGAGAGTGGAGTGTTTCTCCACCTCATGAACTCCAATCACACTCGGTTCAAGACAGAAGTTTTCTTGGTTTGCCGTTGAGTTTCTCAAAGTTGGAACCGACGAGGCTGGGCGAGGCTCAGGCAGCCCCACACCGCGCAACCCTGTGGCTCCAAAGTGGGTCCCATGCAGGCAGGACCCACCGACTTTTAGCTGCTTTTAAACCCCAACCGCGTCCGAAATTTTCTTTCTCTGGCATCTGCATCACTCACCTCGCCCGCGACATTCCAAGCAGCCCTCTGCCCGCAAGCGTCGAGGACAGCTGTTTGCCGTCGGACTGACCATGTGATCGGGCACCGAGGAATTGTTCTTTGCATTCCGCGATCTGTTCCCGGTGGTTGACACAATGGCGTCGACAGTGGCATCGTCGACGGCGCCGCCGTTCCCGGGCGCCGAGGACTTTGCCGTCGGCCTCATCGGCATGGGCGACATGGGCAAGATGTACGCCCGGAGGTTGAGCAGTGCGGGCTGGAGGTAATATCTGCCTGCCACACGCTTTTCTTGCTCGGGCCACGGTGTCTGGGCGGGCCATGAGTCGACCATCCTGTGGCCAGCTAACCCACAGCTCCCAGAGCTCTTCTTTTTGGTAAGCACCCCTTCTACCCAGTCTTGCTCACTCTCAACACCACCACATCCCCTCTCTCATGATGACTTGAGCGCATTTGGCTAGAGCATCGCTCGTGGCGCAGCCGGTCAGCCTTTCTGGCCCCGGCCTACTGCTACGAGCTATCCATGATGATAATTCTCAGCTACCTTACTATTCTTTGTCTGAAGCACTTCATCCCCCTCACGAGATTTCAGCCCGTCGGCTTCGGCCGACAGCCTTGCTCGGACATCCGCTGACTCGGACTACAGACTCTCCAATAGCCAACAACCACACTGCGTAGACGCTGACGGTGCTGGGGTGCAGGATCTTGGCCTGTGACCGCGATGAGAAGCATGACGAGCTGGTCAAGGAGTTCGCCAACCATGTACGGCTGCGCATCTCACCTGATCTCCGCCACGGGCCAGTGCTGAGATCCCGTCTATAGAAGAATATACAGATTCTCCGCAACGGTCACCTCGTGTCTCGCGCCAGCAACTACATCATTTACAGTGTTGAGGCGGCGGCCATTGGCCGTGTCGTCGCCCAGTATGGTCCTTGTGTGTTGCTAACCCACGTTGCCCGACCCGCACCCTCCCTCGGTAGTCCACGGCAAGACGGTTCTGACCATGTAAACCACATCCAGCAACCCGACTCGGTGCCATCGTAGGCGGCCAGACGTCATGTAAAGACCCTGAGATCAAGGCGTTCGAGGAGTTCCTCCCGAACGACGTCGACATCGTGTCGTGCCACTCGCTCCACGGCCCCAACGTCGACCCGCACGACCAACCCCTGGTGCTCATCAAGCACCGCGCCTCGGACGAGTCCTTCGCCAAGGTCGAGGCCGTCCTCCGCTGCCTCGGCTCCAAGCACGTCTACCTGACCGCCAAGGAGCACGACCGCATCACCGCCGACACGCAGGCCGTCACCCACGCCGCCTTCCTCTCCATGGGCAAGGCCTGGCACGCGACCAAACAGTTCCCCTGGGAGGGCACGCGCTACGTCGGCGGCATCGAGAACGTCAAGATTAACCTGATGCTGCGCATCTACGCGCAAAAGTGGCACGTCTACGCGGGGCTCGCCATCCTCAACCCCGAGGCGCACAAGCAGATCAACCAGTTCGCCCGCTCCACCACCGAGCTCTTCTACCTCATGCTCGAGGGCCGGCGCGACGAGCTCCGCGCCCGCGTCTACGCCGCGAAAGACAAGGTGTTTGGCCGCGACGACGCCCCCAAGTGGGGCGACAAACCGCTCCTCCCCGAGGGGGTGGTCGACCGCTTCGGCCTCAACCCGCCCACCCCGCTCCAGCAGATCCAGCCCACCCCAAACAACCACCTCTCCCTCCTCGCCATGGTCGACTGCTGGTCCGCCCTCGGCATCGTCCCCTTCGACCACATGATCTGTTCCACCCCGCTCTTCCGCCTCTGGCTGGGCGTCACCGAGCACCTCTTCCGCACGCCGGGCTTGCTCGACGAGTCCCTCCGCGTCGGGCTCGAGGACGCCACCTTCCGCCGCGATGACCTGCACTTCACCATCGCCGCGTCGGGGTGGGCCGAGTGCGTAGCCCTAAGACAGTTTGAGACGTGGCGGGAACGGTTTGCGGTGACGCAAAAGTTTTTTGAGCCCAGGTTTGAGGGCGCGGTGGAGGTCGGGCAAGCGATGATTAGGGCCGTGTTGGAGGAGGGGGGGAAGTAAGGGGTTACATGAGAGATGATGTGCGTGGGTTTCTTTTTTGGTGGGGGGGTGGGGGTTGGATTTGTTGGCGATGGGTCGAGGGGAAATGGCTGGGCGGTGGACGTAGTCTGAGGGATGTGGCGTCAGTTGGGGATGGAGAAGGTTTAGAGAGAGCCTGTAGCTCTTATGATGATGACTTCTTTCTTCAATAGCTCATCTCGAGAGAAGCCGAGTTTCCGAAATTTTGTCTTGAACAGATCAACTTGACGTTTCTCATGCCATGCACAAACAATATACAACAGTCAGTACCAATACGTCATCATTAAAATATACTACAACAGCCTCCACCTTACTTAGGTAGGTAAGTAGGTAGGAAGAGAGGAACCAACCCCAGACAACACCCTCAGGAGACAGAAGCCAATCATTTTGTGTAACAAACATGAGCGCCTCTGTCTTCTCTTCCGTTACCCAGTCAGTCCAGTCCAACGCGTACCAGCTTCCGTCCATGCCAAAGGTACGTCTTTTCTCTAAAACTGCTCATGATCCTTCTCCAATAAACGCCAAATCATTGGATACAAAAAAGCAATGTTACTGCCAAAGGAAACCGGAAAAAAACGAGACGAGACACCCGTGACGATTACTCCTTAATCTGAGCCATCCTCTTGGACATGCTATCGACGTCGTTAGCGTGACGATCACCCAGTCAACCATACCAGGGGGGTAAACTTACAAGTCATAAAACGCAAACTGGTTCGGCGAGCTGCCGCACTCATACACGAACCGGCTGGCCAGGTAGCTGCCAAATATGGCCCGCAGGTACGCGTCTGGCACGCGGTTGATGACGACGTCGAGCCCGATCTTGTCGATCAGCAGGTTCGGCAGCGCGTCCGCCAGCACCGCCCGGCGGACCCTCTCGTTCTCCCACAGGTCCGAGTGCTGCAGCTGCTCGTCCAGCCCCGTGATGGCCTGCGACAACTTGTCTGACAGCACCGACCGGGGCACACCCGTCTGCTCGTGCTCGCGCCAGATGGCCTCGAACTCGAGCCGGGCATTGTCCTGGATCTTCTCCTGGACCGACTTGACGTATGCCTTGTAGAACTCGGGCGCGTTCCCCTTGGCGTCGTGGCACATGTGCTTGACGAAGTCGTCGTCGTCGAAGCTGAGAGACGCGAGCACCTCGAGCGACGAGCTGGTCACGCCGCCCTTGTTGGCGCTGGCATCCTTGTACAGGATGCAGCCGGCCTGCTCGAGCCGCACCTTGGCCTCCTGGGTGATGAACAGGTTGGCGCCCTCGACGATGTAAGGAATCGTCGACTTGCCGTCCTTGATGAGCTTGTTCACCGACACCAGGTCGATCGATTCGGGCCGGCCACCGCAAGGCACAAACATGTCGGTCAGACCGCTGTCCCGCAGGTGGTACGTGTTCCGGAACGCCGTGCCGTTGTTGACAACCTCACCAGTGGGAAGGGTGACGTTCATCTCGTCGCACAAGACCCGGTAGCCGTCCTTGGACAGCTTGGACAGGTCAAAGTGGACGACCATCTGGCGCTTCTTGGCAAGGCGGCGCAGCTCCTCCTTGTCGATGCCGTTGGGGTCGACGAGGACGCCCGAGCCGTCGACGACGGCCATGTACTTCTCGTTGCTGAGAAGAATCTCATTGCTCCCCAGGTCGCCGTCGGGGCCACCTGTCTGCATCTTCCGGACCGTCGAGGGGTCGAGGTTGAGCTTGCGGTAGATGCCCTTGACATACTCGCGCACCGAAAGCGTTGTCATGCCGTACGAGTCGTGCGGGATGCCACCAAGTTTGGGTGACTTGCCAGTGAAGAACGACTTCCACCAAGGAGCGCCGCGGTGGCGGGCATGGACCGTCGCCCAGTCAACAAGCTCGGCCGTGTTCTCGTCGGGACCCATGAAGATGATCTCTTCCTTGCCGTACAGATCGACAATGGGGTTCTTGATACCCGGCGTCTCGGCCTTGAGCAGCAGGTCCAGGATACTGTCGATGTACTTCTCAAATGCCTCGCGGGCCCTGTCCTGCTGCTTAGGATCAAGCAGGATGACACCCTTGGAACCGCCCTCGGGGATATCCTTGTTCTTGCGCTGCTGGGTGCTGGCGAGGTTGTAGTTCTCGTCGAAAAGGTTGCGGGCGTTGATCGAGTAGGCCTCCTTGCTGCGCGACTTGACGATGCGGATGCCGCCGCGAGCAATGTCCTTGAAGCGCAGGTGGAAGCCACGGGACTCGGACGTGATGACGAGGAACATGCCGTAAAGGCGGCTGGGGTACTCGATCTCGGGCAGGAACGAGGGGTCAAGGCGGAAGCTCAGGGCCACCTTGGTCGGGGTGAAGTAGTTGGTCTTGAGGACGGCGTTGTTGAAGACGCGGAAGGCCGTCATGACCATCTCCTCGTGCTCGTTGGAAACATCCTTGGTGATCTTGTCCTTGAGCCTGGCGTCTGAGAGAACCTCGGTGACCGGGGTCGGGGCAATCGAGTGGCGGTCGAAGCCGGGCCCAACCTTGAAGTGGACGCTGGCGAACGAGGCGTAGAGGGCGCGGACGAGGTCGGGGTGCGAAGCGATTATCTCGAGGATGTAGTCGGGGGTGAAGGTTTCATTGCGCAGGCGCTTCTTCATCCTCGACAGGATCTCGGCATGGCCGTTGTTCTTGGGGTCGAGGGCTTCGACGAGCGAGACGTACTCGGACCCCAGGCGGTTCAGGAAGTGCTGCACAAACACCCACACGCAGTGGGCGTAGCTGGTCTCCTGCAGGCTCAGCTCGCCAGAGGCGAACATGGTGTGCAGCTTGGCCTGGGGCATGCAGTACAGGAGCGACACCTCCTGGGTGATCTGGTGGATCGACTCCTCGATCGGGGGGTACTTGGAGTCGAGGTTGGTGGCGGGCCGCAGGTAGATGCTCATGACCGTGATGCCGTTGGAGAACTGCTCGACGTACTTCCGGGAGCTGGTAACCCCGTAGTAGTGGTAGAGGTCGCTCAGGGCGCTGAACATTCCTCTCGCCGTCCTCGAGCGGAAGGCGACGACCAACCGCTTCTCCCGCGAGCCTTCGATGTCGAAGACCTCGATGACCGGGCCAGTCCTATTGACCGAGTTCTCGATGATCTCCTGGTAGATCTGGCGGGTGTTCTTGGTGGCCTTGGCTAGGAACATGCGGTCGCTGATGACCTCGAGGCGGGTCTCCTTGGGGTCAGCGTTGGGTTCGACGAACTGGCACTGGTAGACGAAGTAGCAGCGCAGCGTGGCCTTGGAGTCCGAGTCGCCGAGCACGCCGGGTGACCTGAAAGTCTCGACGCGGAAGCGTTTTGATGTGTCAACGCCGTCGAGGTACTTGGATTCGAGGCGGTGCTCGTATCTCGGGCCGTTAATGGTGGTCTTGCCGGGCTCGCTCGTGTCGATGTAGATGGCGTGGTCTGTGGCCTCCATATCTAACCGGATCTCCTCCCGCTTGTCCTCGCGCGAGAAGGCGGCGACCTTGGCGGCATACAGGGACATGATGTGGTTGGCGACCACCTCCGGGTTCTCGGCCTGGAAGTAGACATCGTCGATGCCGAGCTCGTTGTAGAACCACTCGATCTGGGTGTCCACCATCGCTTCGGGAATCCACCCGGACTTCGCGATGTGTGTCTTGACTGTTGAGGCGTGTTGGGTCAGTAGGCGGCACTCTGATGATATCGCTTCGAGGGCACTCACCGAGCTTCATCTGCTCCTTCTTTCCTGTGAACTCGGGGGCGACATATCCAACGGTGGCTGACCGCAAGACCCTGTGACCGTTGCCGTTCACCTTGGACATGAGAGGGTAGCTGACATGTGTCGGCTGGGGCGAGGGGTGCCTCCCCGGCTCGTCCCCCTTGATCTTCTCGACAAGTCGATTTGCGACGCCCATGATGGTTGGGGACTCTGTCATAGTATCGCCAGACGAGGCGAATGGATCCACGTACTCTGGAAAGCTAGACATGGGGAGGTCAGTCTTGATGGTCAAGCCAGATACGCGCCGCCCGCCGCCGCCGATGGGGCTGGCGAGGGGCGGCTGCATCGCGACGACACCAGCCATGGTGATGGTGAAGTTGAGGCGGAGGGGAGGAGGAGGGCGGATGGGAAGGAGCCAAGGAAGAAGGACAAGAGAACAATGTGCCGATAATGACTGTGGTGCTTAGGGAGGAGGGAAGGGAGAGGAGGTCCCGGGGTGCTCGCGAGGGACGAGGGGGGGCTTTGTAGAGCGGCGGGCGAGCGGGAGCGGGAGCATTGTGTCGGTGTAAGTGTGTGTGTGCGCGAGGTTCTTTTGCTGGGTTGCCGCGGCGAGCAGTTGGCCGTTATCGAGACCCTGATGGCTGGTCGCAGCAGGGAGAGCAGGTTTGACGCGCGGGAAGGACAGCCGGCGGACGTCAGCAGCGACGACCGTGGTCCCAGCCGCCGGTCCAGGCCCTTGCCCTGCCCTGCCCTGCCCTGCGGCGACCTGCCCATGGCCATGTCCATGTCCATGTCCTGCCCCGTTGCCCTGCCCTACGTCGTCCCCGTATCAGATCAACAAACCGCCACTTCCGGGATCGGACAATCCAGGGACATGGACGGGCTGCGTGGCACAGGGCAGGAATGGACAGTGACACGGCAACATGGTGTCGACACCCAGCGGCCAAATTTGCCAATTGGCCACGGGGCAGGCTCGGTGAGAACGAGGCTCGTTCGTTTCCGGGACAGGAGGTTCCGGGACAAATGCTCACCGCTCCCGAAGGCGTTGTTCGTGTCCGTCCTCGGCTGTGTTTCTCTCCAAGATAAGGCGGGGGAGATAAGATAGGAGAGGCAGTTGGCTCTTAGACACCCGAGCGCCCCCCTGGCGTGTGTGCGTGTGTGTGTGTGTATGATGCGTGCAATGTGTATGTGCAAGGTGCGAGGTGCGAGGTGTAATGTGCGAGGGGATGTGCGGGTTGTGGTGGATGTGGATGGCTGGTGGTGAGAGTCAGACGTACGTACCTTTGGTTCCTTCTTTCTCTCTCTCCCTCACACCCTCTCGGATTGAGATAGAGATCAGCTCCTCAGTTGGATCCTCTCCGGCGGCGATTATGGGTCGGATCTGCCGCGTGTCGTATGTGGTTGAGCTGGTTTTGATAGGCAGTCGGTGAGGTAGCGACTCTCTCGGCAAGCAGCTGTGCGCCGTGCTGTTATCTCAGGGTAATAAATCAGTTTCTGACGACGGAATGAAACAGGCACGGAAGCGGCGTTGTTGGGAGTTTGTGCCCGCTTGGCCCTCTCGTCTGAGCAGACGGAGCAGATGCAACACGATAAGGCATCAGGCAGGAAAAGGCCAGGGCAGGGCAGGGCAATGCATTCTTTGTTGAGTGTGTCGTTACCTTTGGGAGAATGAAGACGGGACGGCGAGCGAAGAGGCAGCCGATCCGGGGAAACAAAGCGAGTTTGGTTCCTGGCTAGAGTGCTGCTACTGCAACGGGCCGAAAGCAGGGGTGGGTGATGGGGATGGACTGTGTGGTTGGAGACTCAAACAGCCGAGTGCGATGTGGATGATGACAATGATGCAAGCGACAATCGTCAAGATTCTGCACTTGGAGTGTTTTCGTCAGCCTGTGGCCGCTTTGGGAAGGAATTCCAGGCCAGCCCGTCTGTTTCTGGCTGGAAGGAACGAAACACCACGATATAAAAAAAAGCCAATTGGGATCAATTGGGATGGAAGGGGGGGCGCCAGAGCAACCTGGAACTTTCCAAATCGGCCGCTCCATTCTTCGAGAGAGAGATAGAAGCGAAATCTGCCTCTGCCTCTGCCTCTGTCTGGCTCCGGACACGCTCTGGCGCAATCCGTGTGTTGCTCGCCATCGCAACGCCGACATGGCCAGCGGGCAGCACCGTGCGCCGCTCAGAACTGGGGTCCTGCTGGTACGACTGCCGCCCGCAGCTCGCACAGCCTTTGCAGCGGCAAACCGCGAAGCTGGCTGATAAGGCCAGCCGCGGTTTCGCCTCACCGCGGGCTGCGAAGATCGACGTCACCCGGCAGGGAAGGGATGCAGGGGAGAGAGGGTGTGTGATGTGAGATGGCTGAGGTTGGTGTGGGGATGGGCACTCCGTACCTTGTGTGCGCGGCGAGGGAATGTACCAGTTGTACAAGATAAGGCCGGCTGCCGTGTTTGGTTGCAGAGGACCTGATAAGAGTGTTTGAAAATAGGCCGGACCCAGGCAAAGTCGGTTTTCGGGCCTTTGATGGTGGTTGTTGGGTTGAGTCAATCCGTCGTCAATCACAGACTGATACTTGGCGATATTCGAGTGTGGCTTCTTCCACTTGGGAATAGATGATGGGATCAATGGTGGATGGGACTCAGGAGAGCAGCAACAACACGCAATCTGGCCACGGGCGCGCCACTACTTTATACCCTCGGGCAACCGGCCCCCTCGTCCCCCTTCGTCCTGTTCGGGGCGCGCATCTTTGGACGGCGACGGCATCTTCTGGCGGATTCGTCCCAGGGATTGGCACTGTACCCGTTGTCTCCGCCGCCCTGAGTCTCAAAGGGAAGGAGCCGGCCTGCACTGACGGGTGTCGTGATGACATTGCGCGGCGGGTCCGGATGCCCCTAAGCCAGATCGGGTAATTCAGAGGCGCTGCTGATTGGGTCACAAGGCCGGTACCTGGCATCTGCCACGGCCAACAAAGTGGTACGTACCGCACTGCCCCAGCGGCAACCCCCTAGCAGCCCCAGCTCCCGCCTCGACCGTCGTCCGGGGGGCGGCTATTCGAGGTTCTGGGGGAGCCGTTCTGGGGTATCGGTATGCAAAAATGAAGGGGGTGGAACTCTGCTTCGTATGTCCAGCAACCAGGACGGATGCATACTGGGTGTACATGTTGAGCAGGTATCGTCCTGCCCTGCATCGCCTGCTCTACTTGTTTGTCTGCCTCGCTTCCGGGAATTTTCCCAACCCCTTCTCTCCGGGCGAGCGACAGATGACTCAGACAGGATCGTGTTCAGCTGGGGCTCGATCGACTCTCCCAGGGCAGATACTCGTACTTGCCCAAGGATTATCAACAAGACGGCTAGAGCGGGACCGAATGCTGCCAAACCAAGCCCAACTCTCAAGGGCTTGGTTTCCAGAACGTGCAACTGTCCCACTAACTAAGGCGCAACTTGGCATCGAAGCGCTAGACAGGGCTTCCAGCACCAACCTCACAAGCACAACCACACACCCGCAACCACCCCGATCTGTGTATCAAGCTCGTGGCCAGGCTCTCACAGCAGCATGGCCAAGGCAGCACAGTGTCCGCACGGGAGCCCAGGTACCGGCGGCGGGAAGCAGCAGCAGCAGCTCCTCCTTCAACCTCCAAAAGCCCAGGTCCATGGAACTCGCGCTCGCGTCGGATCTTTACCAATGGATTACCTATCGCCCTCCATGTCCCCTATCCCCCCGGGAGAGCGTGACAGCATGACAAGGTTGCGACAGGAACACAGCACCGCGCCGTGCAACCCCATCAATGCCTCTTACCGCCTCTTCCGCCCCGTCCGTCAGATATCCAATGGCGGGTGGCATCATGGCAGCCCGGCCTGCTCTCATCGGCAGCTGGACAGTAGAGGACGGGGCTGGACCGCCGTCGGGGAGTCGGAGGCAGCAGAAACGCGCACGCAGAGGTAGACCGTCCTGCAGAGTGCGTGCGTGCGGTCAGCCAAGGGGAAGCCAAGGGGGGCAATTGCAAAAGGGGTCTCTGAGCGCGCAAACTTGGTCCCGTGATTGAAGAATACGTAAAAATCCGACAGGCCCTGCGACGCCAGGGGCCAGCACCGTCAAGGTGTGGCTGATCAGGTGCGCCGACTGGCCTTGCCCAGCCAATTCCCATTACCCCCGGATTCCCCAACGGCCGCAGGGCGTGCGTCGAGCATCCAAGTCCGCTCAAGTAAAATGGGGGTAATGGAAATCCCAATGGCTGCCGTTGCCAGCCCGCCGACTGGTTCCTGGCGTTGCACGGGACCGGGCCGCCCTCACAAATCAAGTAAAGCCGCCTCCCTGATGCCGGGCCTGGGTGGAAGGCGGTGGGAAGAAGTGACGATTTGTGGACTGGACCTTGGGGAGCGTGTTTCGCGGATGAGGGGCAATGGACCCGCCCAGAACGAGCAAAACGTCACTAACACCCCAGCACTGCAGCTTAAGCCGCTAATAGGTACCTCACGAACCCGTGGAAACTCTGGGGCTCCCCAGTGGAATTGACCGCTGCTGTGCCGGCCGGGAGAGACGCCGATGCCCCGCCCTGCGCGCGCGTCAAAATTGATAATCGCACCAAGGTCTGGATGCCCAGCGGATCGCGCGCGCGTTCCGGATCCTCGTTCCCAGGACGGATGCGGTGGAACAGAGACAGAGCGACAAGGAGTCAAGCGCGGGATGGGAAAAGCTCTGATGTCCTCGTGCTCGGCAGATACACCGCAGGGCGCTTAGTCCCCATCCCCAGCACTGGAACGGGCGGCCACGACCGCTGGCATGGTCACGGGGTTCGAGAAGAGATTGGCATTGGCAAGCAGCAACACGCCGCTGCCCATCCCTGCCAAGCAACCAAGCACCCTCTGGGATGTTCCTCGCCCCATTGAGGCTGCGTTGCCTGTGATTCAGCCCCCTTCTTCATCCAACTCCCAAAAATAAAAATAAAAAATAAAACACAACAATCGGTCTGGTCGTGGATTCGCCTCCGTTCCTGGTTTTCCGATCAGACTAGCTTGTAGGGGATATTCAATTGAATTTACAGAATATACATTGATCTCTTGACCCGCTGACTGACTGCTGATGGTTCCTGGGTTCCCGTGTTCCTGGCTGTTTCTTTCAGCGGCCTCCCCGCGGCCTCCTTTTCCGTCCAACACCCAACCCAAACAAACTGTTGACTCACCACCACCTCGGTATTCCATTCCCAGAACATGTCATCTGATAACTCCGGGATCACAAAGAGATGCATCTCGCAACGCAATCCCGGATCATTGGACAGCATGGTTTTACAAAGGATGGACCTGGACTCGACGCCAGCATGCTGTGCGATGGCACGCTGGGCCAGGGGTGTCAAAGACAAAAAGGAGAATGCAACCACCTACCGTTTTAGAGTTGAGCTGACAAAAGAGCACATCGTCGGGCCCTCCTCCATTACCTAAAACATGTCAGGGAGGGCCGACGCAAAGCCGGCTGCAGATTTCACAATCACTGCCAAAAACTGCAGTTTTTTTTGGTTTTTTTTGTTTCTTCTGATTTTCTCACCCATCGTACCAATTTCCTTCCAATCGCCACACATCACCTCATCACAGGTTCGGATGATGACCTGCCCCTGGCCACCCACCTTAATGGTTGGTAGTTCGAATTGACACACGGATGAGGGATGATGCTGTGCCTCCTGGAAGCCCACCAGCTACCCAGAATAGCTGAAGCACGGCCACCCAGCCGGCCGAGGGTTCCTGGCCCGGCCCAGATCCCGAGCTTCGAGCGGGTGGCGGCCGACCGTTTCTTCGAGGCCACCACCAGCGGACCAGTGGTCCCAACAGTCCCAAGCAAGTGGTAAGTTCAGGGGAATGGTCTCAGGGGCTTCCTTTCCTGGCCGCCATGGCATCATCGATCAGGGCATGTCTCAAAACATGCAACGGGCCAACCAGGGCGGCAAAGAATGGCGAGAAGCTGGTGGGAAAGCGAGGGGGACAAAAAGTCTCGAAGGATCCATGGTGGTGGGCTGTCCCGCTGCTTGCCGCTCCCGCTCTGCCGCCATGCAAAACGAGAGATCTGCGAGCAGATTAATTGTTGCTTGTGTGTCTTTTCGGTGGGGTAAATCTCTCCGATTGCCGCCGCTAGATGAACCCCGCAGTGCGTGGAGGGAAGCTCACTTCTGTTTGAGCCGCGGGGAACCTGCATGAAGCTGGCAGTTAGGTACTCGATTGCTTCACCTTGAGAGACGAGTATCGAGGACTGGTTGGCTCAGGAATTATTCCGTGTTTATTCTTTTACTTTTCGCTTCTATTTTCTGACTCGCTCTCTTTGTAAGGATCACCCCTCCTTCGGTTGCTCTACCCCTCTCCCCCCTTCCCCTGCTGCAACACAACCGCAGCAACAGCAACAAAAACTATGAGCTCCTCGACAGCCTCGGCCATCGCGGCCGCGAGGGAGCGAGCTCAGGCCCTGGACCGGGATGACCCGCTCGCGTTTACGCGCGGCGAGTTCACCATCCCGACCAAGGCCCAGATAGCCAGTAGCCACTTGCCCGACTCAGGTGCGTGACCGTGACCATGAGCAGCCAGCTCTTCCGATTCCATGAGCTAATGGTGTGGTGTTTGTGGTGATGATGCAGCTGTTTCGGGGTCTGGTGACAACAACAACACCACCACCACCACCGACGACGACAAGTGCGTCTACCTCTGCGGCAACTCGCTGGGCCTGCAGCCCAAGCGGACCCAAACCCGCATCAACCAGTACCTCACCACCTGGGCCACCCAGGGCGTGCAGGGCCACTTCAAGCCCCTCGATGGCTCGCCGCTCCCGACCTGGCTCGATGCCGACGAGCGGGCAGCCAAGCTCATCGCCCCCATCGTGGGTGCCTCCGAGGATGAGGTGGCCGTCATGCAGACCCTGACGGCCAACCTCCACCTACTGATGTCGGCTTTTTACCGGCCCGACATCAATGGCAAGCACAAGATCATGCTCGAGAGCAAGGCGTTTCCCAGCGACCATGTATGCACTCACTGCCCCTCCCCCCTGAATCCAACCCCTGAACACCCCCGGCCACACAAAAAACGGAACCCCCTAGGTAACTAACACCCACCAACAGTTCGCAGTCGAGACCCAACTCCGCCACCACGGCCTCTCCCCCGCCAACTCCATGATCACCCTGACCTCCCCCTCCTCCCCGGAAGACAACATCCTCACCACCCCCGAGATCCTCTCCGCGATCACCGCCCACGCCGCCTCCACCGCCCTCCTCCTCCTCCCCGGCATCCAGTACTACACAGGCCAGCTGCTCGACATCCCCACCATCACTTCCCACGCCCGCGCCCACGGCATCTTCGTCATCTGGGACCTCGCCCACGCGGTCGGCAACGTGCCCCTCCGTCTCCACGACTGGGCCGTCGACGCCGCCGCCTGGTGCAGCTACAAGTACCTCAACTCCGGGCCCGGCTCCATCGGCGGCCTTTTCGTCCACGAGCACAACAGCCGCGTGCAAGAAGACGAGTCCGACTATGCCAACCGCCTCGCCGGGTGGTGGGGCAACCCCAAACCGACGCGCTTCGCCATGGCGACTGTCCCTGGCTTCCGCCCGGCCCCCGGCGCCGCCGGGTTCCAGCTGAGCAACCCCAGCATCCTCGACACGACCAGCCTGTGCGCCTCGCTCGAGGTGTTTGCGCTGGCCGGCGGGGTGGACCCGCTCCGCGAGAAATCGCTGCGGTTGACTGCCTTCCTGGAGGAACTCCTCTTTGATGCACAAGGGATTCTGGCGGCGGAGGAGAGGGCGCTGTTCCGCGTGATCACGCCGCGCGATCCGGCGCAGAGGGGCGCGCAGCTGAGTCTGATGTTGAGGGACGGGTTGCTGGCGGTGGTGATGCGGGAGCTGGAGGGGAGGGGCGTGGTGGTGGATGAGAGGAAGCCGGATGTCATTCGGGTTGCGCCGGCGCCGTTGTATAATACGTTTGGGGAGTGCGTGGCGTTTGTGGAGGCGTTTGGGGAGGCGCTGGGGGTGGCCAGGAACGAGGTTGCGTGAGGGTGAGGATGGGGAGGGTGTAAATAGAGGGGTCTTGTATGAGAGATAGTTTTATTTATCGAGATGTACTTGGTACATTAGTCAAACAACAAATCTTGGGTGAGCTTCGGGTCCCCCCCTCCTTTTTTTTTATATTTTCCTCGAGGCTTGCGAACTTGAGAACCCCAAAAGCCTTGCTCCTCAACAACACCCCTGAAGCTAAATAGACGACAACGCAAAATTACACGCCTCAACAAAAACCAAAATATCCCAAACTTGCTCATGATTGCCAAATCATGATCCAGACAGCAAAGATACAAATAAGTAGCCCTGACAACCTGAGTGAGATACACTCACAACAAAAACCACGTTTTAGCAACTCGATGTCGGGTGCTCTATCAACACAGCTCGGCAACCTCTCCTTGAAACCTGCAGAATGCGCCCAGTTCAATGCAGGAGCTGACTGACACATGCGGTCGTGGCTTGGGATCGAGATCGAGGACATCCAGGAACCCCCGACGGGATACGCAACCAGTCGTCAACCCACAGCCCCGGGATAGATCATCTGGACTCGTGCACTCGTGACCGCCTGCTTCCTCCTCAGTTTCGATGGTACCGAGTTGACCAGCTCCAGAGACCTATCAAACAGGTCTCCGTTTCCAACCAGCTCAAAACACTCAAACGGTGAGCCAGTCGGCCCATACTTGGAAACCTCTCTGGCAAGGGAGCAGTTTCGATAACTGTGGCCAAATCCCGTGACCATGCTAGACGGACTTCATGCACAAGAGGCAGCACATCTTTGGAGCTTGCGGAACCCTTTGGAATTCCTCGCCACGGTATCGATGCCGGTGTCCCTCGCCCGGATTTGAACAGAGAATATTCTCGCGAATGCCCATCCCAACCATGCCGAGCCATCGCAGTCCCCTGGCGCCCATCCCGCACATGGTTCGTTGATTTTTTTTCCCTGCTCGGTCCCAGAAACATCTCCCTCCCAACGCCCGCAGAGAGAACCCCGGGGAGCCGAGGCCAGCTGCTGCCCTTTTGCCCGTGACGAAGGAGGCTGCAATTGTATTCACTAGCTCGGGTGAGTGCTAGGAAACCGCAGACAAATAGCAGACCTTTCCCTAAGACCGCCTGAGATGCTCCAAAACACAGAAAGAAGTTGCCCCATGACTGTCGCCCGCCATTTAGACCTCCGTCGTGACCTTCGCCTTCGCGTTGGTGACCTTCACACCTAATTGCTTCGCCCGCGCGATGATGTCGACCCGCTTCCTCGAGGAGACGTTGTGGGCGATCCTGGAGAGTGCATGTTAGCCTCGCGCTGCCCCACGTCACAAGCTGGGTCCCAAATTTTGCCGTCGTTGATCTCGTTTCATGCTCGGAGGGGTAGGTGACGTACTCGGCGGCGTAGGTCTTGTTGTGCATGAGGAGGAGCTCGACGTCCTTGACGTTGCTGACGAGGAAAGCCTTGTGGCCCGAGGGCATCATGTGGCGGGTCCTCTTGTTGGAGCCATAACCGATCTAGAAAGTTGCAATTAGCCCGGTCAGTTGTTTGTTCCTTGGTTTGTAAGATGGTGCCCGGCGCAGAAAACCCCCCAACACGTCGTCGCTCGAGTCCCCCGCCCCGTCTCCCCTGTCCCAACCTCTCGCCCAAATAAAAACCCAAGAGGAGGGCGAGCCACGTACCGAGGGCATAGCAAGGTTGCCCTTGAACCGTCTCCGGACACGGTTGTCAATACCCTTGGGCTTGCGCCATGCCGCGTCCAGGCACTTGAACCGGTCGCTCTGGTGGCGCATGAAGCGCTTAGTGCCTGTATGCCGACACGCTCGTCAACATCCGAGTCCTAAAAAAAAAATCCATCGTCGAAAGCAGTCTCCCGGCATCGAAGGGTGCGCGGAGCGGTGGGAGGTTCGGCGAAGAAATCGGTGGAGAGGTCAGGGCTCGAGGGACGTACGCTTCTTCACGATCGGGATGTGCTTCTTAGCGGCAACCATCTGTGCGATTTGTTAGAACAAGGCCGAAATGGCGATATTGAGCCTGCCGCGGCAGCAGGAGGGCCAAACTGTACCTTGACGGTATTGTTGTCGGGTGATGGTCAAATTTGGCGTCGTCACGATCAGGACCTACCTTGGGAAAAATTCCAGAAATTGGTTCCAGCTGGTGGGCTTAGGGTTGTGCGAAAATTGTTAAGGCTGGGTGGTCAGTGCACTGAGCCGAATCCCCTCCCTGCGCTTGGCAGCAGGGGTGGGAAGGCGATAGCGGGCCCTGGTATCTTATCGATAACCAGCAGCAATCAGCATCGAGGGGCACGACTCGGGCCTCATCAGCCAACCAACAACAAACACCACACACGCGACGGAAAGACTGCGGGGCGATTGGAGGGGACTCTTTGGATTCATTCGTCTACAACTAGTCTTGCCAATTCATTACGTCGTGTCCCAGTCTATGCGAAAATGGTGCCAGAAAGAGACATCCAGGTACACCGCCGCCTGGAGCGCTCGCTCGTCGTTCGGCCTGTCCCTGGCTGACCACGGAGCCATGCTTGACCGTACTTCCGCTGCGTTCCGGGCTCTGGAGCTAAAGCAGCATGCGAGAGTCCATGGCGATGGATCCTAGGGGGTATCCAAGCGGTGGTGGCCGCTTCAAGGACTTGGTAGATGGGTAGGGTTGGATCGTGAGCAGGCAGTCCCTGCTCTTGCTTCGCAGGCCCGGGGCATGGTTATTCTCGCATCCGGAGAGCTTGGAAGAAGGCTGGCCGATGCCTTCGGCCTTCGGTGGTCCGCCCACAGCGGAGCGCCGGCTTCATTGCGGATCGCCATCGAGTGGCTCCCAGCTTATTGCGTGGCGCACTGCGGGCCAGCCTCCTCCTCGTCGTCATCCTCCCAATCGCCGCCGTATCGGGGATCACCCTGGTGGGCACCCATCTGTAGGATCCGTTAGCACTGACGCAGGAGCATGGGCTAGGGTGTTCTCTTTCTTACCTGCTCGATGTCGGCATCCTCCTCGTAGTGAACCTCATCCACCTCGTCAGCCTGGATGGGCGCCGCCGGAGGGGGGAGAAGCTTCTGAAGGGCCTCATATTCACTGTCGCCCGAGAGCCAGCCATTCTCGGGGAAGTCGACCTTGACGAGGAGGTACAAATCTCCCTTGGTCTCGCCTCGCTTGAACGGCATGCCCTCTCCGGCGACCTTGAGCACATCGCCGGGGCGGAGGATCTTGCCGCGGGGATGGTCGATGTGAATGCCCCTGCCATCGAGATGCTTCAGGACGACACGGGAGAAGCCGGACAGGGCCTCGGCAAGAGTGACGTGCAGGTCGGCCGAGAGATCGTGGCCGATGCGGGTGAAGTTGTCATGGGGCTCCTCGATGAGGTGGAAGATGAGATCGCCGGGAGTCATATCCGGCAGCTGGTCGGCCTCGCCCTCGAGGACAATGCGCTCGCCCTGCATGGAACCGCGGGGGATGTAGACCTCGAGCGCCTTGCTCTCCTTGACGGTCCGCTTGCCCTTGCACTTCTTGCAGCGGTCCTTCTCCTTGTAGTACATGCCGGAACCCTGGCAGTGGTCGCAAGGAATGACCTCCTTACGGACGAGACCGGGGCCGACCTGGCGGAAAGCCTCCTGGCGGCCGATGCCGCGGCAGCGTTCGCACTGGTTCGGCTTGACCTTGTCCTTCGCGCCGGTGCCCTTGCACTGGCCGCAGATGACCTGCTTCTCGGCGGCGAACTTGACTGTCTTGCCCTTGTACAGTTCCTCGAGAGTGACCTTGTAGGGCTGCTCCTCATCGGGGCTGCGTCTCGGACGGCGGGGGCCGCCACCACCGGGCATGCCACCCATGTTCATGCCGAACATCTGGGAGATGATGTCATTGAGGTCGACTTCGGGACCGCCACCCCGCGTGGGGTCGAAGGCGGCCATGCCGTGGGTGTCGTAGAGGTGGCGCTTCTCCTCATCGCGGAGGATTTCGTAGGCTTGTGTGATGGCCTTGAACCTGGCCTCGGACTCGACGCGGACGTCTTCGGGAACCTTGTCGGGGTGGTATTGCAAGGCCAACTATACGGGTCAGTGTTACTTGTTGGTCGCGAAAGGCGGGACGATCGAGTCGCAAGGTGGGGGGCGGGCAGGACGGGGATGGAACGAACCTTGCGATATGCCTTCTTGATGTCGTTGGGGCTGGCCGACTTGTCCACGCCAAGGATAGCTGCGGAACAGAGATATGGTCAGTGGCTTGTCTCCGGAGCGGTGCGCGCGCAAACCGGTGCACATGGAGGGACCGGGCGTACCGTAGAGATCCAAATCCTCGTCCGCGCTGCTGCCGGGTCCGTCCATGTTTGCTGATATTCAGAGGGGTGTCACAAATAAACGAGCGTCGCCAGTGGTGGGTTAAATCGGGATAACAGAGAAATCTAAAATCCTGTCCAGATGTGAAGAGGTGAAGAGGTAGGTTGGTGAATGGGTTGGGGGAGGAAGAGGAAGCTGGCGGTTAGGCAAGCAGCCTGGAGGGGCGGTTTTCAGTTCCAGGTCGCTTGGGAAATTTTTAGCCAGCAGCGCATGGAGCGTCAGGCGCCCCGCTACTGCTGGGCACGGCGACCTGGTTGGAGGCGATTTTGTGAACTGTGTTTCTGCTGACACGGATAATCAGGCATGCCAAAGAAACCTTTACTTCCAGGCATGAAGTCTTGCCATGGGCAGGCCTGTTGGTCGGACATCCAAGCTTGCCACCCCGAGCCACCAAAGTAAGCGAACGGGCTACGGAATAATTCGTTATTATTCCCATGTCTCAGATTCCCATTGTTGTTCCAGCTGGTGATGGCCAACAAACAAGAACAAGAGGGGCTACATTTCTCGTCCCGGGGCCCGAGCATCCCATGTTTTGTTCCTCTTCCAGCATCACCCACCGCTTGGGGGCAAAGGATCCGTTGCCTCCTCTGCATGGGCACTTGCACCTGAGACGGGGGGTTCAGGATCAGAGGGAACGATCTGAACCCCTCGTTTCCGCGTGGGTGGGCGAGCCTTATCGGTGGATCCAGCCTGGTTTCCTATGCGGGCAAGCCGTGTGGCCAGGATCCTGGCTGGTGCGCCACAAGCAACCAAGAGATCAATGTCAAGTGTGGCTCAGCTCATGAACAAAACACCAACACCACCACATCGGGAGAGGCTTGACCACGCCTCCCACCACTCGTTTTGGGAAATGGCGGCGATGTCAGTGAGAAGTAGGGGTGTTTTGGGGAGGGTTTTATCCGCAACAAAAAATAAACCAACAGCCACGACAACATGTGCCCGCCTCCGTCTGCGACTCGCCTGTCCCTCGTTGGCCATCACCTCTCCCCGCCCCTCCCAACGGCTTGCCTTCTCGTCCTCTGCTTATCTCGCCGCTAGCCCAGGCCACAGACCGAATGCAGACAGGTTCAAGCTGCCAGACACACCCTGCCGGACCCGCTTTGCGCCCTCTCCCACGGGCTACCTGCACCTGGGTTCACTCCGGACCGCGCTGTTCAACTACCTCTTCGCCAAGGCAACAGGGGGCCAGTTTATTCTGCGGATCGAGGACACAGACCAGGTGAGAGGGGCATTGTGGCCTGATTTTCTGTCCCGAATTCCAGCACATGGCCGCTCATGCATGCCTCTGTAGACTCGCCTGGTGGCAGACGCCGAGGAACGCCTGTACCAAGACCTGGAATGGCTGGGGCTGTCCTGGGATGAAGGTGAGTTTTGACAGCTCCCGCCCATGCCATCCAATGTCGAAGGCTCATGCTCTTACTCCCAACAGGCCCCGACAAAAATGGCCCCTACGGCCCCTACCGACAGGTATGCCCTGCCTTTGGTTACCGCAAACCTGCCAAGACCACTCCAACTGACCAGTACTCTCAGTCTGAACGGCTTCCGCTCTACAAGGAGCACTCCGACAAGCTGATACGCGAGGAAAAGGCGTACAGGTGCTTCTGTACCCCCGAGTCGCTGGAAGCCCACCGGACGGCCGCAGAAGCGTCTGGCCAGCCAACCATCTACCCAGGGACATGCAGCCACGTCCCTCTTGCCGAGTCTGATGCCCGAGCCCAGAGCGGGGAAAAGTACGCCGTCAGGTTCAAGAGCTCCGAGAAGCCCATCATGATTCGCGACGTCGTCTACAACCGCTTCCAGAAGAAGGAGGCCGAGGAAGACTTCATCATCATGAAGCGCGACGGTTTCCCGACATATCACTTTGCGAACGTTGTTGACGACCGCCACATGAAGATCACCCATGTTATCCGTGGAGCAGTACGTGGCCGCTGAACCCCCTGAATGGTCTATAACTAACCTCCACGCCCAGGAATGGCTGATCTCCACGCCCAAACACGTCGAGCTGTACAACGCCTTCGGCTGGGAGCCCCCGCAGTTCGTCCACCTCGGCCTGCTGGTCGACGCCAACCGGCAGAAGCTGAGCAAGCGCGACAACTCGGCCAACATGGAGTTCTACAAGAAGGGCCACGTCCTCCCCTCGGCCCTCCTCAACTTTGCCGTCCTTCTCGGCTGGCGCGCCCCGCAAACCCCCAAAGGCGACGTCATGACTCTCCAGGACATGGCCGACAACGTGAGTCCCCCTCTCAACCCACCCCCCTCCTGCATCCCCCCACCCACCTAACCCCCTTGCCTCCCATCCCTAGTTCTCCCTCAAATTCAGCAAAGGCGACATCATCGTCTCCCTCTCCAAACTCCCCTTCCTCCAAGACAAACACCTCGACGAGCTCCTGACTACCCCCTCCTCCCCCCTCATCCACTCCCACCTCCTCACCCCCCTACGCACCGCCCTCGCCACCTTCTCCTCCGCCCAACTCCCCCTCCCCCCAAAAGACCGCCTCATCGGCCCCTCCCCCCCAGCCTCGCCCCTCCTCACCGACCCGTCCTACCTCCCGCTCGTGCGCCGCCTTCTCCTCAGCGCCAAGCTCGACACCTCCGACCCCGCGCGGCGCTTCGCCGACGCCGTCCCGGCCCTCATGTACTTCTTTTGGCCCGTGCCCGAGGCCGTGCTCGAGGGCCAGCTGCGCGGCGGGCAGCTCGCGCCCGTCGCGCCGGCGGAGCGGGCCATGCACCTCGCTTCCGCGGTCGAGGTGCTCCGTTCGCGGCTTGCCGCGCTAGATGGTGAGACGGCGTGGACGGTGGCGGGATTGCAGAGGGTGATTGAGGAAGTGAGGGGGGACAGGGAGTATCGAGAGGTGATGGGGGTGGGGGAGGGGGAAGATGGGCTGAAGCAGGTGTACCTGCCGCTGAGGTGGGCGTTGTTTGCGATGAACCAGGGGTCGCCGATGGCGGTGGCGATGGAGGTGCTGGGGAAGGAGGAGACGCTGCGGAGGTTGGGGGTTGCGAAGCACGTTGCGGAGACGGTGGAGGCTGCTGTTGCGCGGCCAGAGGGGAAGGAGAAAGTTGAGGGGCAAGATGCCGCCTAGGACATAACCCGGGCTGATGAGACGGCGGTGTCGTCGGGTTTGTTTGTATCGTAGTGTAGAACCTAAGGGTGTCTGTTTTGGTTGCGGGCTGAGACAGAATGAATGTACAATACCAACAACATACCACCTGGTTCTCCATTGCTCCCTTGCGCCGTCTAATGTGTGTGCCCGTCATCATCACGTCGTATCCCATGAACCCCCAACTTGCCCAATCCTCCCCAGTCTCAAGCACTCCCGCCGCTACTAAAAATCTGCGCCTTCACCTCGGCCGCCATCAGCCCAGCCCTCTCCTTGGCCGCAATCTGCCCAACATCCTGCACAATCTTCTCCACCACCCGGTCCGCGTTCTGCCCACCCAACCCAACCGCCGAGATACTACTCCTCTCCCTCCCGAGTCCAAGTCCAACCCCGTCCGCACTACCACTACCATTACTATCCGACGACCCGCCCGCCACACGCCCAAGCAACCCACCCCCAAAGATGCCCTTCCCCCCACCGCCCCCGCCACCACCACCACCCGCCCTCGACACACCGGCGGCCGCGTCCAGCGTGCGCTGCGCCACGTCGCACATCTGGCTGCGCGCGTAGTCGCGGTTCGTCAGCAGCGGGTTCTGCGCCAGCGTCTGCACCCAGTACTTGTTCCACAGCTGGTCGAGCAGCTTGGCGTCGAGGGTGCTGCGGTAGTGCTCGACGCGCAGTGGGTAGTACTTGCTCGCGTGGGCGCCAAAGTCGTCGGCCTTGGTTAGCGGGACGGACTGGCCGTTTCCGGAGGCCGTTGCTGATATGGCGGCTGTTGTTGAAGAGGATGTGGTGGTGGACGACGGCACGGTGTAACCCTCGGGGTATGTGCGGAAGGCGCCGATCTCGACCTTGTTCGCGGAGACGGTGCGGTCCGGGTCGATGACGACGGCGACCATGGGGCCCTGGAGCTGCTGCAGCTGCTGGGTGGCGACGTCGATGCCCGAGAGCCAGCAGCCGTAGCCCGGGTGCGAGTGGTACCAGCCGATGACGTTCTCCTGGCGGGACTCGTCGCGGCAGGCCGACAGGTACTCGACTAGGTACTCGTCGGCGTCGCCCTGGGCGTTGACGCGCGTCTCGGTACCCTCGACGGGCAGGCGGAAGGCGTCGGTCACGACGAGCGCCGGCCCGTCCACGTAGCCCTGCATCAGGCCCATGACCTCGAGCGAGCCGCCCGACCGCGCGTGCATCACCATCTTGATGAGCGCGATGGGCGACACGCGCACCGTCTTGAAGTAGGCTGGGTCGCGGACCCACGGCCTGTCCTTGGCGGCCTCGGTCTGGGACGCGGGCAGGTAGTTGAAGAGGGCATCGCGCTGGCGATCGACTAGCTTGTCGGTGAGGGGGAGCTCTGTGAGGAGGGGGGGTCAAGTGGTCAGTTGAATACTGGGGACGGTATTGATATTGAACATGGAATGAATGTGGGAGAGGAACGCCGTGTTACTTACCCATGGTTGCGTTGCGCTCAGCACCAAGGCTGTGGTCGATCAAGACGTTCCGCAAATGAAGTTGCCAGAGGGAGAAAAAGGGTGAGCCTGGGTTGGTTTGGGTTGGTTTGGTGTTGAATGCTGTTGCGGACTGGCTGCCTGGATGTTTGTTGGTTGAGAGTTGATGGGTCTCGATGCCATGGAGGGGCTGCTTGGCGCCTGGAGCTCCGATAAGATAAGGACCCTGCCGTCAAGGTGCCAGGATTGGCTGAGGGTTGGTGGTGATGATGGTTGACATTCTGAGAACGAGAACCATGTTGAAGACCGACCAAGCATGTACTCTCAAAACATGTTTGATTATCACTGATGTATAGTGCTACCCCGCTATAGCATGCAACGGCAGCACATCCAAAACAACTCACTACCCTCCTTCCCCTGTTCCCCCTTCCCCTGTTCCCCCTTCCCCTGTTCCCCCTTCCCCTGTTCCCCCCTCCCAATGCTCCAAGACTATACAGGAACTGTTGCCTCCCATGGCCTCGGCCTTCTACTTTAGTACACCTCACCAAAAAAACAAGAAACAAAAACCAAAAACCAAACAACCCCCTCATATCTCAACCCCTAACGCGGGTAATCTTCCTCGCCAACCCCCCCCCCCCCCCCCCCCCCCCCCCCCCCCCCCCCCCCCCCCCCCCCCC
>MU855630.1:3442-35906 GCA_033296695.1 Staphylotrichum tortipilum
CCCCCCCCCCTCTCTCTCTCGTATCCTTCCCTTCGTCTCCCCTCTGTTGAGTCAGTTCGGCGGGGGAGGGTCTGGACTAACCTCTGCTGCGTCCACCCCGCTTAATCAGCGCCCCCGAAACACAAAAGACAGTGAGGAGCTTCCCGGTCATCGTGGATTACGCAAAGAGAATCCACGATGCCTACTTTGGTGACTACGACATCTGGGAAGACAAGGTTTAGGGGGTCTGGAAACCCAGACGACCACCAGCCTGTCATTCAACCATCTTTGTCCACGGCCTTCTCCTGGAGTGTTGTCAGATGACCGCAGCGGTTGAGGCAGGCAGGTAAAGTGATTCCGTCAACATTGCGTGTTTTGTCTCGTCGTCCTCATCGGTCCGGCTCGAGGTCAGACCCTGGCGCCAGGATGCCAAGGCGAAGATGGGTCGTTTCGTCCAGGTCCTCCTAATGATGTATAACATCCGGCGTCGTCAGTCGTTTTGTCGTCGCGTCGGCTGCATTGGCGCCCGGTCCGCTCGTCAAGGGCTCGTGGGTGAGGTGAGGTAGGCTGTCACAAAACCAGGCTAGAAATAGCCCCCAAGGGATGTCTCGAGCCAGGTCGTGGGGTTCAGTTATGGGGTTTGCGAGTTGATACTGTGTTGTAGGAAGCGAGCAAGGGATCCCAGGTTCCAGATTCCAGACCGATCTGAGGAAAAAAAAGAGTGGGGCAGAGAGGCCCTTGCTGGCCATATCAGTGCTGCGTATGTAAGATCAGCGCGCCGGGACCTGGAGTCGCGCAAGGGACTGCTGTTTTGTAATTTTAGAAGCATGGCTACCAGGAAGGTGCTCCAGAGACAGAGCAAGCATCAATCGGCTGGCCTGACCATCTTGCTCGCGTGGTGAGAGCTTCACAGTCCATACGATCGAGGTGTTGGAGGTGCGAAATAAGGTAGGTGGCTAGCCGAAAAAGCGGGACAACACGGGTGAAGGGTGTAGTAGTAATCTAGACCCTGGCTCTGGCTCCCAACGAGATGACGGGACACCGCATGGCTAAAATTTGAAATAACGTTATGCCAGCACGAGGCACACACGATGGCTTGAGTAGCACAGGGAAAGGTGGAGAGCTATTCTTGCCAATGTGTGTGGAGAAACAGAGACGAGTTGGCGCCAATTCGGACAATTACTGCATCCACAGCAGAGACAGTGCTCGTATCAACACACAGCTCGAGGGGTGGTGTTGCGCGATCAGGCAGATCGGCGCGCTTTGACTTTGTGTATCAACCTGGGGGCGGCGCCCATGTGCGATGCAAGAGCGCGCGCCCGTCAACCGGGCTGGGACCAGCGGGAGAGGCGACGGATTGGCAGAGGCTCCGCGAGCTTGCATGAGGCCAGGCTGGATTGAGCAGGCCGTTGCCACGGCGCGACGGCGGCCGGATGCAGGTGTGGGCGGGCAGCCAGCCAAGAGAAGCAACATCCAGTGCAACGGCGCTCCGTAATGACACGGGATTGCACAGGGCGAGCACCATCATTATAGAAGGCAGACGTCGTCTCCCAACGGTGGGTGGTGTGGGTGCAAAGGAGAGAGAGAGCCTGTACAGATTAGTGTGTAAGTGTGTGTGTTGGGCGAGCGGATCTGTCGATTTGAAGCCGCATGGCAAAACGGGTGGAGGTTCCGATGATCTCTTTTAGGCTGCTCCGGTCCGACCCACCTGCAGGTCGTTGGTTCGCTGTCCCCGAGGTGTGCATGCATGCTTGTTCGGCCTGGGTCAGGTTCCAAGTTGTGGGTGACGGCGAGTGGGGCGGACGAGTCAGTGGGACTGAACAGACGCAGATGTGTCGAGTGTCCGAGAGAGTGAGAGAGAGTGAGTGGGCGGGGGAGAGAGACGAGAGGGCAATGTTGATGTCGTGGTGACGGACGGGGAGACGAGGGAGCTGCAGTTGGATTGCGTGGTGCGTGGCTGAGCTGCGCATCGGGGGGTTCTCCCAGACCTGCTTGGGACAGTGGACGCTGGGGAGCCATCTTCAGATTGGCCCGAGACAGCTTGTGATTGGCGGCCGGGGTCCAAGCGAAGCAGTTGAGCCCAGGAACTGGAACGGATTCAAGGGAGCCCATGCCGACCCACACGCCTCTTCTCCACACTCCCTGGCCGCCCTGGCGAGCAGCCCCCTGCCCATTTCCCGCCTGGATTGCGCCTGGAACTTCGACCCCCAGGCCCCAAGCAATCAACCCCCATCGCCTGCCCTGCGACCTGCCCTCCGCCAAGCGCACTGCATCGCGCCGCCGCCGCTGTGCAGAGAGTCGCTCCCCCGCCGCCGCCCTTCTTTTCCCAGGGGAACCGCCGATTGACCAAGTCGACCGACGTCCGCAAGAATGATGGTCTAACGCGCCGACGACGCTGCATCCCCACGCCGCCGGCACACGACCATCGTATCAATCGCATCAATCGCGCGCGCGCGACTCGCCGAGTGTGTCTTGCGTCCGTCCGTCCACACGCACGCCCGCCCACCCTCCTCGCCCGCGCACCACCCCTCGCCCACACGCTCGCTCCCTGCTTTCCTTGTCGCCGTCTCTTCCTATGTTCCCCGCAACTACTTCTCGCCATTCTCCCATTCTCCATTCTCTTCCCATGGTGCACCCCCGCCTTTAAATAGAAGGCCACGGACAATCAGCACCGCTCCGCCCGTTTGCGACCCGAGGCCAGAGGGACGCTTCTTCTCGACCGGCCGCGTCTCGACGACGCCGGCTTCTTTGACACCCACCTCACAACAACAACCCAACCGACTCCTTCTGCGGCTGTGCTGCGTGATACCCACATCGCCATGTTGCGCCCCGCGACCCCGCTGGCGGTGCTGCTTTTGGCAGCATTCGGCCTGCTCCTGATCTCGGTCCTCTCGACCCCTATCATCAGGGTCATCCCCCTGGGCAGCTGGCAGGGCGCCAGCTTTGGTGTCTTTGGCTACTGCGACCAGAAGGGCTGCACTCCAATCGAGATCGGCTACGATGTCCGTGAGTATTTGGTCCACCGACCATCCTCCCCTGTGACGGATCGCAGAGATCGCTCACACGCAAACTTGGACAGGCCTTGAGCATCCCGAGGACTTCGACCTGCCCTCGGGCACCCGGTCCACTCTCTCGTCCCTTCTCATCATGCACCCCGTTGCCGCTGTCCTGACTCTCATCATGTTTATCCTCGCCGTCATTGCTCACCTCCACAGCCCCTCCCACTCGGCCAGGTTCCTGTTGGTGCTCTTCATTGTTGGCATCCTCAACTTTATCGTCTGCCTTCTGTGCTTCCTCGTCGATGTCCTGCTCTTCGTGCCCCACATGGCCTGGGGATCGTACGTCGTCCTGGCCGCCACCATCCTCGTTGCTCTGAGCGGCTTGGTCTCGTGCGCCATGCGGAGGACCGTGGTGGGCAGGAAGGCGAGGAAGAAGCGCATTGCTGAGAACGCCGAGATGAGCGGCGAGAACTACTACAACCGCCAAGCCCAGCAACCGCCCCCTCCCGTCGCCACCTCGACCGTGCTCCAGCCCACCGTTCCTCTGGTTAGCGGCGGCGCCGGTGGCGGCGACGCGCTACCCGAATTCGCCTCCTTTGAGAAGAAGGACGACCGTGTCAGCGATGAGAGGATTCCCCTCACCACCAGGAGCCCATCCAGTCGCTCCCCGGACAACTTCAGCGACCAAACGGGCAGATACGGAAATGACTCGAGCCCGACAGTCATGACCATGTCAAACAACGCCCCGGGCGGCGTCGATCAGTACGGAAACCCGCTCCCGGCCCAGGACGGATATCCCATGAGGATGCCCTCGGTTGAGAGGATGGGCTCCCCAGCAAGAGGTGGAGGTTATCGGGGACGCGGCGGTTATGCTGGGCCCGGCAGGGGGGGCCACAATGGCTACGGGCCCCCCCAGGGTGGACGCGGCGGGTATGGGCCGCCGGGTCGTGGCGGCTACGGACCCCCGGGAGGCCGAGGAGGGTATGGACCTCCTCCGCGTGGCTACGGTGGACCCATGCGCGGTGGGCGCACCCCGCCTCCCCCGAGCTACCAGGGATCCCAAAGTTCCTATGACCGGAGGCCACCGCCCGGTGGGGCATACGGTCCCGGCCCCTACGGCGGCAGGCGGCCATCTCCCGGTTCTCAATCCGGTCCCGGGTACCCGAACCAATCCGCGTCCAACTTCTCGTCCAGCGGCTACGACACGTACGGGGACGACCTTCCTCGGGCAGAGTCCCCGCCACCCCTTCCAGGGGTAGACGATGGCCCGCTCCCTGGCCAGGCCGTGGAGATGGACGCCACGACTGGCAGTCCGGCACATGCGCCTCAAGGCTTCGGGCAGTTCAACATCCGTGACAGTGATTCAGACGTCGCTGGCATGTTGGCCCTGCAACAAGCTCGGACCTCGGATCGCCACATGAGCGATACCAGCAGGTACAGCAACGAGGAGTAAGCAGCTTTTGTGGTCGACTCTTCTGCGCAACCTCCCCGCCCCTGAGACCTGTGCTAACTGAACTTTCCAACAGGAGCACATATGTGCCGCCGAGGCAGGGATGGAGCCAAGCGAACGGCAGGAACTCCCCTTCAGTACCCTCCCCGCTGAATACCTCTGGCCGCCCCGGTGGAAGCCCCCCGCCCCAGCCATCGGGAGCCCCCGCTGGTGAGTACTACGAAGATGTGGATCCCCGCTTTGCGGAACCGCCTCCGGCCCAGAAACCAAAACCGGCTCCAATCCATCCGACTAACTCCTACGAGGATATTCCCCAAGGCTCCCGCAGTCCGGCCGAATCTGAGCGCTCCAATTTCACCTCTATTTCCCAGCGGGGAGTCAATCCCAGATGGAACCCCCCCGTGCCCCCTCCCCCGGCCCCAGGAACCTACGGAAGCAACCCCATGGTCCCCAGGCGTCCCGTCAACCGCACCGACGTGCTCCTCAGCTCAAACCCGGACTTTGAACTCCCCAGCCGCGGCGGTCCGTCCCGGCCCTAGGCGGGCTTTAGGATGTGACTTGCCGCTTCGCAACGAGGACGGACATTCCGGGCGACTGACTGACTGACTGGCTAAAACGACCTCGATCCTGCGGCATCCAAAGGGGAGGGAAATGGGCTCCGCCCAGTTGGGCGCTTTCTTTCTCTCTCGAGGCGAAGGCTTTCTTTTCCCCCTTCGTTCCTTCCCTTCTCTTCTTCGCCCCGAAGTTTATAGATCCCACACTTCTTTTTTGAGATACACTACCACCCATCTGTTCCAAATCTAAGCCTCTTGTAATCCCACATCTCGGAGTTCCATGGGCGGTGTTTGCGAAACTGACATTTTATACCTATCTCTCCTTCCCTCTCCCGATCCTGACATTCCTTGATCCGAGGCGGGGGTTTTTGTTGGCGCTTTGAGCCAAAATTCGACCATCAAAACTTTGCATCTTCTTGTTTTTCTTGCTTTTCTCTCCAGCTATTCTCCACCGCAACTCGCTGTTGCCACTCTTCCTCTTACCTTTCCACAACCCAGAACGGTTCGGGGAGCGTCTTGTCAAGTTTTTGTTTCTTCTCTCTTTTTTTTTTGTATGTCTCATGTAAATATATACCCCCTCATGCCTGTACCGAGATCCCTCTCGACAGATAGGCAGGCAGGCAGACAAGTAGGCCGATCCGGAACAATGTTCAGATTTTTGACGGGAAAAAACGTTGCTGAAAGTGTTTTGGGGGGCTCCGTGCTCGTGCTTCTTCATCTGCCACACCGTCCACCTCAAGACCATCCAACTGGGGTCAAGCACAGCAGCGGGATTTGGTGAACAAACTCAGGACGGGTAGTTGAGCTACGATCTACGCTACAAATTCTGCGTGTAGTTGACTCAATCCTGTGCTGTCCAGCCGAGAAGAAAAAAATCGTCCAAGCGGTGGCGTTGCCTCTCCAAAGCAATTGTCCTGCTCGCCGCCAATATCAGTCCAAACCTCCTCCTCTTGGTGTCGGCCCCAAGCCCACCAGGGACTGGATCCCGTTTTTCCGTCTCCTGTAAGATATCATGAGTACAGTACAACCCACACCACGCCTCCAAATATGGAAATAATTTGCTCTCTGCTCGGCATCGTCGCCCTCCCTGCCCCTGCCCTCCTTGTGTCGTCGAGATGACAGTCGTGAGAGTGAGTAGACAAGCGTCCTTTCTTAGTACCCCCGTCTCGGCTTCCTGGGAGCCTTCTTCTTCTTCACGCTCTCCTCGGGGAGCCTGCTGAAATAGCTCACATAGCCCTCGTCCGCAGTCTCCAGCCAGGCATCGTCAGCTTTGATGAAGCCATTGGGCCACGATTTCTCTGTCAAGGCCTGGGAGTCACCATCCTCTTTGTAATTCATCAACCTGGCCAATGCCATCCTCACCAAGGGCTCCGCGGCGTCGGCTTCATCCATAGCGTCGACCTCTTCGGAGCTCAACTGCTGAACTTTCCCATCACCTCCCAGCCTGTCCATGTGACTTCCGCGGAGGCGCTCTCGCTCACCACCAATGACCCCGACATTGTTTTCTGAGGAATGGGGAAGACGATCGCGGACCACTTGTTCTGTGTTCCAGGCCCACCCCTGCAGGCCAGAGTAGAAAGTCTCGTTCATCTTGACCTCGCGCTCGGCGAAGCGCTCGTGTCCGAACTGGGTTTCGGCAATCGGGTACCTTGTGTGCCAGTCTTCAGGGATGGGCGTGTATTTTCCGTCGTAGTTCGAAGGGAACCCGTTCGGGTAGTAGTGCTTGATCTGATCGGGGGGCAGAGTATCGTATACTTTCCGTGTGGTCACGGCCGGAGGTGCGGAAGCCCCGTCGAAGTGAGCCGGGGTTGAAAGACGTCCAATGTCGGGGGAGAGAGGCCCACCGTGTCTCTCCTCCCCAGGCAACGGAGTCGACCCGCGGAGGTTGGCAAGCCCGTTGTCATCATCGAAGGGAGTTCGGGGACCCATGTCGAAGCTGGAGGCGAAGCCAATTGGCGGCCTGGACTGATGAAGACCCGCACTCAGAGGCGCCTGATCCTCAGAGCGAAGGATTCTGGAGGAGAGATCCAAGGTCACAGGTTTGAATGATCGTTGGCCAGGCGGGCCAGCCATGAGGGGTCGAGGGGGGCCTGTGACGGCCGTTGTATTGTATGCACCGACACCACGGTCCTTGAACAGTTCCGAGGTCGCGGACGGAAGGGATGAGGGCGACTCTGGGCGGCTGAGGTTGAGATCAGCGGCTCGAGCCCGTGCTAGGGTGTTCTGCGCGGCCTTCTGGACGGGATTCGGGTATGAGGCCAGGCTCGTGATCCCCTTGACGGTGATGCGCGACCTTAAGGCGTCTTCGGATGCAACACTGTCGCTGGCATCATTGACGTCAAAGGCGGCCGGGGGCAGTAGGCCCGGCGGCGCAGGGCCGTTGGGGACTATCATGGCGTACTCCGAGTACGGCAAATCCGGTGGCTCTGCGACGGGGCCCACGGCTCGGTCGTCGTTTTGCTGCAGCGGGCAGTACTGCCGCAGGATGGATGCAGTATCTGGAGGCGATGGCGGGGCGTCGTCCTTGAGAGGCAGGGCCGACAACAAGGACTCGGGGAAGGGCAGGAACACGCCGTCGGCGGTGGGCCGAATGGGTTGCGGGTAGCGGCGAGTTCTCGGGCGGCGAGTAGGCGGCTGGAGCGGCGGCGCGGTTTTGGGGTTGTAAATCGAGCCGACAGTCGTATAAGTCGGCTGCTGCTTGGTGGCACCGGCGGTGGTGGCCGAGCCTGCTGACGACAAGTCAGACGATGAGGGAGAGAAAGCATCCATCTCGAAGCACGGTCTGGGGCGTCTGCGTTCCAGTTGCAACGGTGTTGCGGGAAAGGACGTGGGATGGCGACGGGCAAGAAGCGAAGGAACAGCGCAAGGAAAATGCAGGTCAAGCACATCTCGAAGCTGGTGGGCAGGGAGGCACGGGGATGTAGGGCAAGAAGCAGTGCCAGGCGGCAGGAGGGAAGGGATGCGTGGGAGATGGGAGATGCTCACCGTTGGGCAGGAAGATCTCATTCCCACAGCCTTCCAGCTGCGGCTGGCGAGGGATGGCTGGGTTGGCGCGAAACATGGCTGCGATCCGGGCAGGGCTCCAAGTAAGCTCCCGAGCCAGTGTCCAGGTCAGGCCGGGAAGGCAGTGTTGGAGAGCGATTTCGACCTCGTCCCCAAGAACCGCTGCAGAGGATGCAGAAGGTGCAGGCTGCCTGATGGGCACCGCAAAACCAGGTCGAGATGTGGAAGGCCAGAATGACCAGCGCGGCCAGAACCAAAGAAAGAAGGGTCGGGTTGTGGTCGACCAAGCTGGCACGTCATGTGGGTGCAGAAGAGCCGTGGTGACGACGACAATAACGCGAATGGGACCGCGTGTGCTCGCGCGGGGAGCAACGAGAGCGAGCACATCGAGGATAGTGGTAGCCAGCCATGGTGGGAAGGAACAAGCTGGCAAGCTGCTTCCCAAAGTTCCGGGTTGGGATGGCAATATCTAACCTAAGAGAGCAGGAACGATCCGGCTCCTGCCTGTGAGTTCCGAACCAGTCTCTTGATTTCCTCAACAATGATCAAGGCCCCTGAGACCTGAGAAGGTTTCCGAGCCACAAAGGGATGAGCAGCCTACATGCCTTCCAGGAAGGGAGAAAGAACATCGAGAGAAGCGGTGGTTGAATGGCTCGAAGCTGGATCAGAGGAGAAGAGGTTCAGCGTTCAGGCCGAGAAGCCTCTCTTCTTGCTCTTCTCTGGCAGCAGTTGGACCCAGGACTGCAGTCCCCGGCTGGGACAACGACCTGCAGTCACCTGCTGCTGCTGTGTTTGCTGAGGCTCTGCAGGGCTTGAGTGTAAACTCGGATGCCCTGGCGTCGTGTGCCCGCAAACTGGCGGTCTCTCACCAGCGCATGGGCAAACGCCAGCCTGTGGGATCGGCGCCATTTCAACCCTCCCAATATCTCTACATCGTGTCAGCATATCTGTTGACCAACAACAACCCCCAACCATTCCGTACCTTTTCATCTTCCAGCCTCCGCGGCGGAACGGAGCCGAGTTGCTGTGCTTCTCGTCTGGGAAGCTCAGGGCTGGTCGAGGCCAGCAGACCATGTTAGTGAAAATCAATCTTCCGCAACAACTCCTGCCGTTTCCTTCCCCACCCTTTTTTGCTTTTTGCTTTCCTCATACTGCGTGAGGACAAGGCGAGCAAGGGGAGGAGGACGGTGGGCGGTCTTGGTGTGGTGGCTGGCCCGTTGCGGCCCGGAGTCTCGAACGGGAGCCGTCCCGATTCGCCTAGTAGGGGGCTCTGACCATGCACCTCTGCAGAGACACGACCACGTGGTTATGCGAGTTTGCGGGACTCGCAGAGGACAACAGCGCACGGCCATGAGAATGAGCCGCTTGTCTGGGTGACGGTGGCTTTTGGGCTCTGACATGACGGCAGGCCGGGGGGCTGTTGGTGGCGTGCTGGAGGGGGCGGTCGACTCGTGGCCGGGATGGATGTTTGCTGGATTGCGCTTCTCGACAGCTATTCCGTGCTCCGTACCGGCCCAGACACGCGCCCTCTCTGCTTCGTCGCTGTGGCCTGCGTTCGCACATCTCCATCGACAGCCGGGGGCCAAGCTTTCTTGCGCGGACGACCAGGTAGGTGGCGAGAGGGTAGCACGCGGCGCTCGCGCCAGCCGATCGCCTACTTGCTGCCCTCCGCTTACCCCATCCGTGCCAGGGCACACGGAGCTTGGTTGCGAAAGAAGGCGCCTGCAGCCACCGGTTCGAGCGCCGCCGACATGCGGGAGCAGCGGAATCCGGCTGGCAGCGCCTTGCTCCTTGGATACGGAATCTTCCGCGCCTGCAACCTGCTTGTCCCTGCTCAGCGTTCATTCCCAACTTCAGGGTTTGCCTCGGCTGTCGAGACTCGCGAGTCGTGTGCATACCTACATAGTTCGTGACGGGATGTCGACAAAATGGAATTGGAACTGGATTGGAACCCAACACCAAAAGCGGCTGGTTGCTGCTGGCCTGAGATGCTGTGCTCACCCACACACGCGCGCAGAAGGCCGCCTGCAGCGGGCCCTTCCTGCACTGAATAAGCACCCGCGCGAGATCCCCCCGCTGCCGTCCAGGGCTGGGATTGGCCCTCGACTCCAGGGGCCCCAGCGGGCCCCAGCGTTTCTTGCGTCCCATTTTTGGGGCGAGGCAGTTGCTGTGGGGTAGGCTTCCCTGCCCCACAGCCTGGACCAAGCATTGTCGCAGGCTAAAGCTTCGCGGGGTCCCTGCTTCACTCACTCGCCCATCAGTGACCTGCGGAGCGCCGCCCTGCATACTGAGAAACACTGTCCCGGCCGTCTCACTGTCAGCAATTTGTTGCCCATCCACTTTTTGCCCATCTCGCCAAAAAGCAAAGCGAAACCGCCAGAGACAGCCAGGAACCGCCAGAGACGTCACGGCCCGCCATCGACGATGGACTACACCCACTCGACCTCCTTCTTCCCCGGTGCGCCGCCCTACCAGTTCATGGGCGCGCAGGTCGCTCCCTTGACGCCCTCGCACTCGAACTCGGTAGTGTCGGACGACTTCAACACCACGTCGCCGCCGGTAGGTTGATCCCCGACTCCCCGCAGTCAGACACGCATGCTTGCACCAGGGGGCCTGCACGGGACCGAGGGCGGGACCATCACGGCCGTCAAAGTCGAAGCAGAGAGAGAAGGAGAGAAAGAGGTGCCTCGTGCAGGTTTATATAGTTCCCCCCCCCTCCCCCTCTCGGTCGTCAGATCATTTGGTGGACGGGTCCTCGTTCTCGTCCCAGCAGCCCTGCGAGCGCTTGCCCTACTGGGCGCGCGTGCCCGCGGGGACTCCGCACCTGGACAGTGTGCTCGCTGCGAGTGGCACGAGCTAGCGCATCCGCCTGCGGGACGCCGGGCTTACACAATCATTACTCAGGAAGTTTTCGATCAGTTCCCGAGCGGCCTGTCGCCCGAGCAGTTCCAGAACTTCGACAACTATGTCCAGCAGCAGTACAATCCCGGCCAGGCCTTCCCGGGCCCACCCACGCCGCCGGGCCAGCAGCTCCCCGTGCATGCTACCGCCCCGGCCCCGGTGCCTGGCCTAGTCCACCAACCCTCCGCCCCGTCCGAGATGCTCCCCGTCACCAAGATCGAGACCGACGAGCAGACCCGCCGCCAGGGCTCCAACTCGGAGGAGGACGACCTGACCCCGGCGCAATCAAAGCGTAAAGCCCAGAACCGCGCCGCGTAGGTGGCCCCCATCGTCCACCCCTCACTCTGTCTCTCTGCTTTTGCGCTGCTCTGCCCAGGTGTCTCGTCCGGGCACCTCAGTACTCACTCATCGTCCCCCGACTAACTCCGTATCCAGTCAGAGAGCATTCCGGGAGCGCAAAGAACGCCATGTCAAGGACCTCGAGAGCCGCCTGCATGAGCTGGAACAGGCACAGCAGGACACGGCGACCGAGAATGAGCGGCTACGGCGCGACCTCCACAAGATGGAGACGGAGAACGAGATCCTGAGGGCGACGTCGATTGCAACCGCCACCTCGGGCTCCCCAGCAGCTGCCGCGCCCACCACCACGGGGCCGCTGTCCTACAGCCCGGCCAACTTCTACACCAACGTCCTCCAGGGCCACGCCAACAAGACCCCGAGCCACAGGATCGTCACGAGCGACAAGGGGGAGCGTCTCCTCGCCGCCGGCGCCACCTGGGAGCTCATCGTCAACCACGAGCTCTTCCGCCAAGGCCTGGTCAACATCGCACAAGTCAGCGAGAGGCTGCGGCCTCAGGCAAAGTGTGACGGCCAGGGCCCCGTCTTTGAGGAGGGTGCCATCATTGAAGCCATTCGGATGAGCGCCGCGGAGGGCAGCGACGAGCTCATATAAGTTGATGATGGTAGCAACCTGTGTGGGCTTCACGAGTCTCCACGATGCCATGAATTGGCCACCAAGCGAACCACCACCATCTCATCACGACCGTAACGACGAGCCTACCCTCTTAAAACGACTTCACTGTCATTGTTTTATGGCGTTATCTGGGGCAACTTTGTTTTATGGAGAGGCAAAGGAAGGGTAGCGGTAGCGGGAGGGGTGGGGGTGGGGTGTGGGTGGAGGGCAAGGGGATGCGAGTTGTTTTTGCGACTTTTACCTGCGGTGTTGTGGGAGGCGTTTTTGGATACGACAGGGAGGGTTCCCAAAGGCGAATGTATGAGTTGTTGTTGCGCCCACACACCAAGGCAGCGAGCAGCACCCTCCACACTGGTGAGCCAAGCACCCTCCGGACCTTCAGGGACCAGTCTCCCTTTAGTCCAGGGGATCAGGCTGGCCGAGAAGGATGGGTCTCAGTTGGATGGGTTGGAAGCGATGCGGGCCTCGAGCTCCACGGCTCTGTTGTCCAAGCCACGGGAGGAGGGGCCGTCTAGGGTGTTGTTGTTGCTGGTCAGGGGTTGGGGGGCGTTGGAGATTTTAAGAATGAACCTGCTATCCGGTTTACTTGAGCCGAGCAAAAACAAAACATATACATACCTGGGTATCTGGGAATATAAGAACGATCATTAAATCTCTGACTTGCTCATTCCATTATCACCCGCTATGTTGCGCCCTCGTAGCTTCTCGCTACCCCCTATCCATAGTAAACCAGGCGATGATCATGAGCAAATGCCAAAACGCAAGACAGACAAAGAACGAGAGATATATAAGAGAAACAAACGCAACGCCGCCGATAGAGATACATACATACACCTTGCTAAGATGGGAAGAAGAACCATGCCTACCCGCCGCCTAACCCCCCGTTCTATATATACCGTCCATCCGTCCGTCCGTCCATACCAGCCCGCCCCATTCCAAAAAGTTGTATGTCGTGTTATGTGTTGCGCCGTCGCCCGAATCAGTCGCCCTTATTACCCACCAAAAGAAAACGAATGAATACGCCTCCCCCCCTCCTACCAGGCTCTCCGCCATCCTCCCCTCCTCGGATATGTGCGTGTGCGTGTGCGTGTGCGTGTGCGAGTAATTACGGCTGTGTGTCCATCGTCGTCATCGTCGTCGTCCTTCTCATCGAGCTTCATCATACAAAATACATCGTCCCCTCCTGCCTCCATACTGTCCGTGTCGTGGGATGAGAAAAAGCGAGTGTTGGTGGTATTGTTACCATGTGTGGGTTGGCGTGTTGAATGGTTGCTCTGACCGACCTCGTCACCTCGGCCGCCCCTCAAGAGCCACCATCACCTTGAGACAGATCATCTCCGATCATCTCATTGCGTCTTCTTGGCGCTCCCGTTCGCGCTCCCATTTTGCCCCGCCACGGCCTGCTCCTGCCCCTCCACCCAGGGATGCTTGATGGTCAGGCACCAGATGTCGAGGTAATCGCAGATGGTGACAATCACGTCCACGACAAAGCTGCCGTACACGCCGACGGCCATGCCCAGCATGCAGAACATGAAGGCGACCTGGTAGACGCCGTCGCCGAGGGCCGAGGGCCAGCCGAAGCCCGGGACGGGGCTGTAGCGCAGGAGCAGGGGGCCGAGCGAGTCGATGACGCCGCAGGCGAGGGGGATGACCATGACATTCCAGTAGGGGAATGGCAGCTTGACGAGATGGGCTGTGATCATCTGGCCGACCGAGTAGGCGTTGACCATGCCGGCAAAGACGGCAAAGGGGACCAGGTGGTTGCGCAGGATGGTGGGCTGCAGGGCGAGGTAGGCGACGATGAAGCCCCAGGCGGCGAAGAAGGGGCTGAGGCCGACGAGGGCGTGGCGCGACTTGTCGCCGCGGGCGCGCCGGGCGCGGATCACGTTGCGCGCCGACTCGACCGTGTTGTAGACAAGCACGACGGTGCCCTGGACCATGTACCACTCGGTGAAGGAGAGGTCGTAGAGGAAGGCCGGGACGGAGCCGAGGCCGGCGGGGAGGGCGCGGGGGACGCCGACGGCCTGGAGCATGCCCTGGCTCCAGAACGAGGCGCCACCGAAGAAGCCCGTCAGGGCGTAGACAATGGCGACGGTGAGGATGCCCTCGACGGGCCCGTTGATGATGCCCAGGGTCAGCGTCTTGGTGTGGTACTCGTCCCAGGTCTGGACGTAAAAGGTCAGGAGGCTGGCGAAGAGGGTCGCGACCGTCTTCCAGCTCTGGCCCATGTTGGTCGCGCCGGCGAAGAGGAGGACCTCTAGGCAGGTGTTGAGGGCGTCGACGCCATGGTCGAAGAGCTCGCCGAGGGGCCCGGATTGGTGGGTGCGCCGACTGCAGACAAGAGAGAACCTCGGTTAGCATGGATGCCCCGTCTCATTGCTGTCCTCGAAAGAAGGCAAGGGCAAAACCTACGCTTGTGACCCGTCGACGGCATCAAAGGTCTGGTACAGGAACAGGCCGACGGCCCAGCTGTAGTAGACCCAGCTGGGGCAGTCCTGGTCAAGGGTCGGGTTGTACCAGAGCAGGGTCAGGAAGTTGGCAATGACGAACATGAAGCCGGTGAGGGTGATGAGGTTGGGCGCCATGCTCATGGGGAAGCACTTGATGACGACATTGGTGTAGAAGGGCTTGAGCACGTAGCGCGACAGCAGCGAGTGGTCGACGCCCGAGTACTTGTACTGCCGCAGGTTTGGCAGGTATTCCTGCCGTACGTAGACCATCTTTGCGGTGGTGTTTTTGTTTGTTTGGAGGTTTGTTTGTGGTGGCTTCCTTTGGAGATCCTCGACGAAAGTGTTCGGATGTTCGGGTACAATGCGACGCGGTGCGCTCGGTACGGGACGGGACGGGACGGGACGGTGCGATGGTGATAGTCGAGACGGGGTATGCGTCGCGTAGATGTTGGCAATACGCTGCGGTGAGCAGGAAAGTTGTGCCCAAGGCGTAGCAGTCAGGAGTTGTCCTCAGGGAATCCGCGTTTGAAGGAGCGTCTCGGCGGTACGAAGCCGAGGGGAAGAGGTGGGTGGATGGGTGATGGTGGTGGTGGTGGTGGTGGTGGGAGCACCAAGTGGATCGTCAAGGTGCAGCTCGGGATCCGGGAGTGCCCTCTTTTTTTTTTTCTTCCCGCCAACAATGCCGGGGTTGTTTGGGTCACCTCCCTTTTATCGGCGTGTTTTAGTCGCCGGTCGCGACGCGGTGCGAAAACTTGGCCCAAGCCAAAAAAGGGAAACTGGGGTCACGTCCATGCCCTCCCCACCCCTCCCCCTCCATTGAAGATCAGCTGGGCCGCGTTGCTCATCTCAACATCAACACCCTCCTGTTGGATTGCTGGGATCCGTTGAAGAGGTCGCGTGCCATGATGCTGTCTCAGCCGATTTCCCATGAAGGTGTGTCGTGGACCCACTTTTGATGTTCTGCAGCTACCCCAAGCACTCGGTACGAATACGACAGCGCACCAAATCCTGGTTCCAGGGACACACCGCACCTTGGCAACGCATACACTCTATCCCACTCCCGCCTCGACTTGGGATGGTGAATGCATGCATGGACGTCACGACTGACTGACAGAACAAGCCACCGTCTCATTGCCATCATGCACCATCCCTCCCGACCAACAGGAATCTATCGGTCTAGACATAACCAACCCCCCCACATGGAACTAGAACGAACAACAACCCCCCCCCCCGCTTCTTCCCGGCTCGCCCTCCTGACACCACCACCGCGCGGCGTGACAAACGCTCTTCAATTTTTGTCAAAGACGGAAAAACGACTAACGCCATGCGTCCACCACCACCACCAACCCGCCGCCGCCGCCGCCGCCGCCGCCGTCATTAGGCCACCGACGCCACCACCAGCGCTGCCACGCCCTCCTCCTCGCTGCGCACCGTGATCTTGGTCGTGACCCCCGACTTGGCCGAGTACGCCATGCGCACGTTGGCCACCACCCGGCCCCCGTTGACCGTCTTCCCGAGCAGCTTGAGCGTGTGCGTCGTCTGGTTGACCGGCACGTCCGTCCCCTCGAGCGGCTGGAGCGAGAGCGCCTTGGCTAGTTGTTCCGTCGCCTCTGCATGCACCGTCAGTAACCTGTCCGCATCCTAAACAAATGATTCATGGCACACAGCCGCACGTACCGGCTATGCTCTTCATGCCGCTGAGCTGTAACGTCTCTTCGGCCTCCTCGCCCTGCGCGCCGACCTGCTCCCACACGTGCGAAAAGTTGCTCGAGAACGTCGGGACCACGTAGTCGCTGCCCGCCAGGTCGAAGTCCGACACCTCGTACTCGTCCTCGTAGCCGCCATCCTCCGGCTCGTTGGTTGTCGGGTCGATCTCCTTACTGGTAAACTTCAGGATGTTGGAGAAGGTGCTGATGGGCAGCGACCCTTCGCCGTTGACCTTCTGGAACACCACATAGACCTTGCCGGGAACGTCCGTCGCCAGCGAGTCGGCCTGGAGAATGAACAGCTCCTGCAGCTCCTCCTCGTCCGACGGCGTCGCCATCACCGACACCTTCTCTAATACCGTGTCCGGCAGCGTGTTCTTGATCTCGTACTGCAGCACAATGTGCTCCTTGAAGATGTGCTTGACAACGCTGACCACGTACTCGGTTTCGGCCTCGGTCAGCTCCACCACAGGGGACGATTTCAGGACGCTGCCAAAGTCCCGGATGCCGGGGATCTGCATCAACTCCTCGGCATACTTCTGCGCCGCCGCCGAGGCGGAAGCAGCAGCTTCGGCAGCCGAGGGGGCCGCCTTTGTCGGGCCAACCTTGGGCGGCTTGAGCGACGGCGTGGTCGCCGTGAGCTTCTTCGTCCTGTCCTCCGCATCCGCCTGCTCGCGCGTGACAATCGGGATCTTGGAAATGTCGAAGGGGGTGTCGAACGCCGACTTGTCGTCCGACGTGACGTACATGACGAGCTGGTGCTCGAAGTACGGAAGAGCGAACATGTTATCTGAGACTCGTGATTAGTGTCGCGCTGCTGGTGAGGTACGCCGGATACTGCAACAAAACACAGGCGAGCTTACCGTTCTTGACAAACCGCGTGGCCAACTCGTCCTCCTCGTGCATGAGACGGAGGTTGAGCGCCGCACGGTCGCGGACCTCGTCATCAACGTCATCTAGACACCTCGTTAGCAGCACGTCGACGCTGCGCTTGACCTCGGGGTCCTTCTGGCCGACGCCAAACTTGGCCAGCGCGGTGACGGCAGCCGCGCGCACGGTGGCGTTCTCCAGGACAACGCGGTTGTAGATGTAACGGATGTACTTTGTCGGCTGCGAGGTCTTGGGGCCCTCGACGCCGAGGAGATGCAGGATGCGGACGGCCAACTTAGTAAATTCGCAGTCCTCGATGAACTCGCACAGGTGCGCGAGCGCCTCTTCCTTGGAGTCGGCGACGAACTTGATGAGGTCAAACATGCTCTCGACCACAGCACGCTTAAACTCGTAGCCGCCCTCGTCACGCAGGATGCCGCTGAGGAACTGGAGCATGCCGGCCTGCTTGCTGGGGAACTTGAGGCAGAGGGTCCGGATCGCCTCGACGATGGTGATCTTGAACTCGTCCGTAATCTCAGACATAAAGCCCGAGATCTGCTTCATGAGGCGGTCCACGCTCGCCTCGTTGCCCGTCTTGAGCAGCGTGGTGATGGCGAAGGTGGCGATCGAGCGGTTGCTGTTCGAGATGAGGAGCTCAATATCGGGGTTGCAAACGTTGACAACGTGGGGCTTGAACGAGGCAATGTTGTGGAGGATGCGGAGGGCCGCGAACTTGGTAACGGCGCGGGGAGAGCTAAGGAAGAGCTGGAGGACGTGGACGGCCTGGGTCACCTCGGCGTCCGAGACGTCCCGCATGTCGCAGATGGCCTTGGCGGCCTCGAAGTTGACCATCTCGCTCTTGTGCCTGAGCCAGCCATCCAGCAGCTGCATCATGGGCTTCCTGAGTTGCTGGTCCTCCTCGGCGAGCTGGGCGGCAAGGCGGACCAGCATGACGATGGCGGCGGGGTTCTTCATGGCCCCGGCGGCGCCGAACTGCTGAACCATCTTGACCAGCGCCATCCTGTCGTGCATCCGCATCTGGTAGAGCAGGCCGATGGCGTGGTACTGCGCCATGGTCGAGTTGTTGACGGGGAGGTTGCCAGACGAGGACGAGAAGCCCAGGGAGAAGCCGCCCGACGACTTGGTGCTTGCGGCGGCCTCCTGGGTCTCGCTCTGCCACCGCTTAACGACGTCGCGGGCGATCGGTAGGAGGTGGTAGGACGAAACGAGGGCCGAGGACGAGACCGAGGGGTTCTTGTCAACGATGGCCGTCTTCATGACACGCTCGATAGATTGGACGGTTGTAGCCTGGCAGGGTCTACTGTCAGCAAGCACGATCATCGCCGCAGCAAAACCAGCTCGCCTCTCGGACGGGCGGTGGCGGGATCTCCTACATCAATAATGCGGCAGAGGGCGCGGATGGCATTGGGGCGGTAGATGGAGTCGGTGCTGCCGCCAGTATCCTTCATGATGGTGCTTGTGACCATGATGATGTCCTCGGCGGAGCTGGCCAGTTCCTTGATGACGAGGTGGACCATCTGGCGCAGGCTGGCATCCTTGTTCTGGAAGAGCTTCGAGATGCCGAAGAAGAGCGTGGTCGCCTCAGTGGTGGGGAATTTCTCGCCCGTGTAGAGGAGGAGGGCGATCTTGGTGAGGAGGACACGGCATCGTCGCGGCTGGATGGGCGAGCTATTGAAAAGGCGGGCTAGGGGCAGGGCACGACGATGTTAGCAGCTGCACCATCCATGGCTTCTGCTGTTGTTTATTGTTGTTGCCGCTGTCACCGTCGGCATCGACGATTGTTATCGACGGGAAGGGGGGTGGATTATTCGGGGGGTGAGGAACAGGGTCGCTCTCCTGGCGCACGCTCACTCACCTTCCTGGAACACCTGCGTCCGGTCAATTTTGACCAGGGCGCTGTCGCCGTCCTCGTCCTTCTTGCCGTAGCTCATGGTGGGCAGCACTGCACGGGAGGTGCTGGGGAAGGCTGCTGCTGGTGAAGGTTGGGCTCGGGCAGCGTCAGCCTGGGAGCCTCTGGAGCCGGTGTGGGAATGAATGAATGCTGGACCCTCCCAACTCGCAACTCGCGCGACGTTGCCAATTCAATGCTGGCCATGGGGGGGCTGCCCCACAACAGGGGTCGGGGCTTGGGGGGTTGCTTGTGCACGGGCCATCCCTGATGCGACAGGTCGATTGATGGATGGTGGGTCGGTCACCTGGGCAGTCATGTGTTACCCTTGATCTTCACCACCTCCCCCCTTCCCTCTGTGATCTCAAGAGAAGTATATATTTGGTACATCGGTAACGACCAGATGGTGCACACTAACCGTAAAACTCACAACCCGCTTCATGCCATCGCCCTCACCCTGTCGTGGCAGACGAGCGAGCGGCCTCCAGCTGAGCCCGTTTCTCCAGGCCGAATCACCCCGAAATATTGTCCGCAGCCAACCTTTTCCCTTGGCCAAAACTCAGCAACAATACACGACCCCTCCGTCAATTAAAAAAATGGTCCCGTTGCGTGGCCATACCCGAGAATTGGTACCCTGCGGTTGCGAGAAGGTACCGAAGGAAGCAATAAGAAACAGGAAACGTGTCCGCTGCTCTTTTTTCTTCTTCTTCTGCAAACAAACCGAGCGAGCGTTACGCAGCAGCCGGCTCTGGCACCGAAGACTGGGGCTGGGGCTGGGGCTCGGCTGGCGGCGGCGGCGGAGCTGGCAGTTGTGCTTGAGCGGCTGCGTTTGCCAGCGGGAGTTCCGTGTTGACCGGATGCCCTCTTTCGTCGATGTCGGCTTCCTTGCGGGCCGGATTCTTCCCCACTGCCTCGACTGCCTCACGCTCCTTTTTGCCGAGGACGACCAAGTCAAAGCTTCGTGGGAGAGGTGCGTCGGCTCTGTAGCGCGTTGTTGCGCGTGTCAACAAACCGTCCTCCTCAAGGCAGGTGGAACAACTGGTGTACTTACTTGAGCATGTCTTGCTTCAGCAGCCGCGCCTTGTCTCGGAGCGCCTGCTGGTCGCGCGGGCGCTGGAACCTGATCGTCCCGGCCTTGATCTCCTTCTCAATGGTGCTCCACTTGCACTGGTACGTGTGGATTGCCTTGATGAGCTGGTTGACATCCTCGCGCAGCCACGACTGGCGGGTCTGCGGCTCCTTTACCTTCCGGGCCGCCGCCGTGACCTCCTTGCTCCGCTGCGACAGAGCCTCGAGATCAGGCTCGTCTTGCGTGCCCGGAAGAGGCGGATATTGCGAGGGGGCGACCTGGGCGGCCGCCGCTGTGCTTGCTAGAGCTGCCATGGAAGCGGCAGCGAGGGCGGGCTCCGAGGCCTCGCTCCGCTTGCGTCTCACCCGCGGCTTCTTGGCTGGTGCCCGGGCCGTTCCTGAGGTTCCGTCACCGGCTGCGCTTGCATCACCCTCCGCCGGCCTCTTCTTGCTGGTGGCCCTGGCGGCCGAATCAGCATAGAGGGAGCCGTCCGCCGGGAATCCGCCCTGGTGAGCTGGCTCGCCATAACCCAGGGAAGGTGAGTCCGAGCCGAAGCCCGGGGGGTAAGGGATCCGCGGCGCCGGGGCGTACGAGCTGTGAGGGAGCGGCTGGCCATCGCCATATCCTCCAACCCCTTGATGTTCCAGCTGCTTCATCATCCGCAGGGAACTGGTATTGTATGAAACATGGGGCACACTAAGATGAGATGTAGTTAGCAAGCTGAACGGTGGCTCGGCAGGGAGGGCGACTTACCCTGCCTCGGTCTGACCGAAGGAGTGTGCCATGGCATCGGTCTCGAGCTGCGATCGAATCTGCGAATCGGCTCTCGAACTGGCGCCGGAAGGCCCCAAGGCCGAGAAGCCGGCGCCGTGTCCTTGCTGAATCAAGGCTCTAATCCTGGCGAAGCACTCGGTAACAAACATTGTCCGCAAGTTGGCGAGGAACTCGTCGAGAGGAAATGCGTCGTTGATCTGGCTCAGATCAAGGTCGGAGGGCTCGACCGGCTGGTCCGGCAACATCTTGCAGATGGCGTCGAAGCGGGTGGCGCTCCGGTCGCTAGCCATGTTGGCCGCCTCAGAATCGGCGTCCAAGATGGGCTTGAGTTGGAGGCCGTCCTTGTTGTTGCTCAGGAAGGCATGGACCATGTCTCCAGACACCTCACCGTCGCACCAGATCCTGGCAACGCACTCGAGCGGGTGGAAGGGCGTGGGGCTGTCGGCCTTGAGCTTCTCGAGGGTGAAGATGGAGAGCTGGGTCCGGATCATCAGGATATGCTCAATGATGGCCCCGCTCATCTCGTTGCCGATGGTGTCGGAGGGTGCGCCGAGGAAGGAGTCAGGGAAGACGGAATCCCATTCCTGGAACAACGGCAGCATGTCTCGGTGATCGATGCGGGTGATCTCGTCGAGAAGAGAGGTGAGGTTGGCGGCCGACATGATGCGAAAGACTCTGGCCGCATCCTCGGAGGACCTGTCTAGGCGCATTGAGTCGGCGACGAAGCCGGCATTCACGACCGGGCTGCTGGCGTCGAGCACGAAAGGCGAGCGGTAGGCGTCAAAGGCAGCCTTATAGCCTTGACGCTCCATCTCCCACACCTCGGGGTTTTCCTGGCCGGCGCAGAGCTGGCTGAATAAGTCATCAGACGCGTCGAGGAGGCGAGGCAGCATCCGGGTCATGAGGTTTGCCCTCGCCTCCCTCCTGCCGGGGGTGTCATCAGCGCGGGAGGAGGCCACAGACGAGCCGCGGACGAAGGCGCCCAGCATGGGCGCCGTACTGGCAGGCTGGGGTGCGGTGCCTACGATGGGGGAGTTAATATCTGGGGCGGGAGGCTGCATACATGCTCAGGCGACCGAGTCGTGTCACTCACTGTGTGGCTCCGGCTGGGACGACAAGGCGTCGGTGCCTGGAACGCTGTTGATGCTCGTCGCCATGCTGGGTTCCCGGTCGGCGCGGCGCAGGCCCCGGCGGGCAACTGGCACGCCAGAAGCCTGCCCATGGAGGCCCTTGGAGCCAGGAACCGGCGGAGGGAGCATGCCGCCGGCGTCCTGGGGTCCCGCGATGGCGGGGTCGATGACTTGGTCGTGATACACGACAGCGGCGGAGGCCATGGAAGCTTCAGGCGGAGGTTGCTGCTCCTGCTCCTGTGGCTGCTCCTGTTTCAGGAGCTGCTCCTCTCCCTGCTGTTCCTGTGACTGGCCCTCTTGCTGTTGCTGTTGCTGCTCGGGCGACAACGCGGGCTCTTGGGCTCCTGGCTCGACCGCGTTCTGGGGCTGCTGGTGACGCGCCGAGCGGCGGCTTGAGCCCGCAGCTGCTGGCTCCTGCGCCGAGCGCGCCGCCGGACGGCCTCTTCCACGCCCCGACATAGATGCAATGTCTGCTGCAGACGAGGATTGTGCTGCTGATAGAAACACGCGTGACGATGGTCTAAGCCGGTGATGAGAAGGGTTGGGGTTAGGGTTATTGTTTTGGACGCGAAGTGTTTTGAAGTTTATCCTTTGGGCAAAAATCATGACCCACAGCAAAGCCAAGGGTGGTTTGTGTGGGCGAGCAGCCCTGCTGTGACGGGGATACATTCTGCGGGGCACGTGACAAGCTTGCTCAGTCGCGGCCAGGCATTCATTCCCCGGTTTCCACTGTTCCCGCTGTGCCCACTTGCCCACTTGCCCACTGCGGTGTCTCGTTGGATGGATGACGCAAGCCCCCAACACCATGTGCCCACGCATGGACAAGACGACTCGTGGAAGGCAATTAACGAGATCAATGGCATGGAAGCATTCGATGCTCCCAGGCTGAGCAACACCAACAGCCAGCCAGCTGCAAATTACTTATACCACATCAACCTGCAAAGGGCCAGCCAAAGAGCCCTCCAGATCAGCTCCAGGTGCTTGTGGCGAACTTTTTAATTGACAGCGACAAGCAGCTGCGTGTGTGTGGCGGTACGCGGCCAGGACTCCCTTTCCAGCGCATCGCGCCAAGGCGCTTCCCCAGAGCCCCTTGCAGGGGTCGACAACAGAAATCAGAGAGCTGCTCCCTCGTCTGGCCCGCCAGCTAATCTTATCTCGTGGACACAACACCTTTCGCTTCTGACATTCCCTTGGACTCGTTATTCTCCTGCAGACATTTTGGCATCGTTTGAGTAGCCCCCCAGGTGCAGCCCGGCTGAATCCATCTGAATCGCGGCGATCGCGCTTGACCGCCCGCCGCCATCCATCCATCGCCCTAACGAAGCAGACGAAGACCTGTGATCGCGTCCCGCCCATCCCATCTCCCAGCCAGCAGCCCACAATGCGGCTTCGAAACCGGAAGTCGCCACTCCTCCTTCTCCTCCTCCCCTCCCTCGCCGTCGCCGCCGCGCTCGCCGACAGGCAGCTAGACAGCGACTCGGTCGCAGCCTCGGACGCCGCGTCCGCGCGCCGCTATGGCACCAAGGATGCGCCCGTCGATGGCAACGACGGGAAGCCGCACGCTGGTCCATTTGTCGGGCTCGACAAGACCTCCGAAGATGCCAAGGGCCTGCCGGCTCTGAAAGACCGGCCGTCGGACCCTCTGGTCGTGGATGGGAAGAGGATACCCGAGAGCCACGACGGCGTCATGGACGACAAGAACCGCCCCGGACCCAAAAAGGGCACCACGGGGACTGAAGGAGGCGTCAGCGAGAAGGACAAGGATCGGAAGATGCGGGAGAAGCAGACGGGCGAGAAGGTTGAGAACAAGCCGCCGACCCCCAAGGAGGCGCCTCCGCTGCCGCACGCCGACCAAGAGCGGATCCAGGCCGCTGAGGGCGGCGAAGGCAAGCACAGCGACAAGACTTCGACCACCGATGCCTCCGGGCTCGAGGTGCGTACGCCAATACGGCTTCGGCCTTGTTTTGACTCCCCTTGACTGACTCACCTGGACTTTTAGAAACCGGCCGGGCTCCCAGACAAAACCCACGATAAATCCCTTCCGGTCCCTGAATCCGTGGCGAACATTGATCACTTGGAGGTCTCCAAGGGCGGCAGCCCAGGAACGAGCATGGGGGTTGACGGCGAAGGCAGTGAAGGGATCATCCAGCCCCTGCATTCCTTCATGCTCTCGTACACCATGATCATCTTTTCCGAGATCGGCGACAAGACCTTCCTCGTCGCCGCCCTCATGGCGATGAAGCACGACCGCCTGGTGGTGTTCTCGGCCGCCCTCAGCGCCCTGATCGCCATGACCATCCTCTCCGCGGTCCTGGGGCATGCTGTGCCCACCCTGATCCCCAAACGCCTGACGACCTTCCTCGCCGCCGTCCTGTTCTTGATCTTCGGCGCCCGCCTGCTCCGCGAGGGTCTCGCCATGAGCCCCGACGAGGGCGTGTCGGCCGAGATGCAGGAGGTGGAGATGGAGCTTGAGGAGAAGGAGAATCTGGCGAGGAAGGAGGGCCGGAGGGGCTCGGGCGTCACGCCGTACGCCCTGGAAATGGGCCTCGGCAACCGCAAGCCGCGGACCAAGTCCCGCTTCGCCGCGCCACACCGCAGCCCCTCCAGCTCGCCCGAGGGCCGGAGCCCGTCGCCGCGGCCCGGGGGCATGGTGGGGTTCCTCTCAGGCCTCAGAAACCTCTTCTCGCTGCTCCTCAGCCCCGCCTGGGTCCAGACGTTTGTGATGACCTTCCTGGGCGAGTGGGGCGACCGCAGCCAGATCGCAACGATCGCCATGGCGGCCGGCCAGGACTACTGGTGGGTCACCCTGGGCGCCGTCCTGGGCCACGCGTGCTGCACGGGCGTGGCTGTCATTGGAGGCAGGGCCATTGCGGGCAAAGTGAGCCTGAAAGTTGGTAAGTTGATGATGCTGCTATTATCCGTGGGCTTGATGAGATGCTAACATTGCTACAGTCACGGTTGGCGGCGCTGTTGCGTTCCTCTTCTTTGGGTTTATCTACCTGTTCGAGGCGTTCCACTCGTAGACGGATCACACATACGACGAGTTGTTCAAGGCTTGGCTGTGCCAGTTGCTTGACCGGGGCCCGCGCTCACCAGTTGCCCCCTTTTTTTTAAAAAAAAAAATCCCCGTCACAGTTTGTAATTCTGCGTCGTTCACACACGCAACACGAGGACTGTTCGTTTCGAAAGTTGAGCAAATTGCCTGGCGGAGATCGGTTTGGCGATACGGAGGGATGGGTACCTAGGGATGAGGGGTAGAAGGGTTGGTGGCGTCAGGAAATGGTGCTTCGTGTTGTTAAAATCTGCGCATCGTGTATATTATGCGGGCTGGTCGATGAAGGTTGGTCATGTTTTGGGCAAGGCGTGATGGTGATGGAAGCGGTTTGGTGAGAGAGATGCTTGGTTGGCCCTATCCATGGGGACGGAGTTCTGTGGGTTGTTGTTTGGACAGAAGCGAGGCGCGCATATGGAAATGGTTTAATGTCTTGTAAAGAAACTACGATTACAGAGTTGGGCTGGCTGTACCTTGGCTAGAGTTTGTGGTTGTCCGTGGCATGTGAGACTGCTGGGCGGGTTTGGGACTTGAGTGTGACTGCGTGACTGCGTGTCCGCGTGAAGTTCCCTGAGCAAGTTGTTGAGCCAATGACGGCATCCACCTAATTGTCATCACCAGACCTCCCTCATTCCTCCGTCATCACATCACCTAAACAGCAAAACTGATCTCGCCATTATTTCCTCTGCATTTTTTTGTTAAGCTTCATCCAGCTACCTAAGTGACTTGTACTCTCCTCATTCCACCATCTTGGCCTAGACACATCCAAGATGGGGAACCGACTTGCCGAGAGAGCGCAGGAGGTCGCGTAGGTTACTCCTTGCCCCAAGCACGGATGATACGAGATACCCCGTCGCTTGTGCTAACTCAGTGTTCTTGTTGCAGCAAGGAAGACTACGACAAAGCTCGGGTCCTTCTCAACGACGCCGCCAGGAGCGGGTCCTACTGGTATCCCATCAAGGCAGGCTCGCACGCGTCCTACCGCGCAACCGCGGGAGAGGGGGCGGATTGCAGAGAGCTGACGGTTGACGTTGCAGGGGATCTTCTACTTCGCCGCCCATCCCGCCCTGTGGAAGCCTCTGCGCTCGAAGCTCGCCCCGTACCTGACCCTCTACTCGGGCGTGTTGGGGTCCATGTTCTTCTTCACCTACCTGCCCCAGCTGGCCGTCATGGCCGTGGTGAATGGCCCGCTGGCCGTCTTTACCACCGCTCTGCTCATCCTGAACGAGAGCTCGACCATCACGATGACCATCTCGAAGAATTACATCCTCCGTGATGCAATCCTGGACACCTTTGATGGCACGCTCGTCGCCAGGAACTCGACGGAGATTGTTTCCCAGGGGAGGGAGTTGAAGCCTCGAGGGGACTCGATCGACCGGCTTGGTAAAGCCCTCAAGGCCCCCTTCAAGAAGTTTAGTCTCAACAAGCTGGTCCGATACGTGATTTACCTGCCGCTGAACTTTATCCCTGGTATGCTTGGAGCCTCATACCCGGTGTTCCCCGCCGAATGCAGTCGCTCACTTTGATGGCACAGTTATCGGAACCGTTGTGTTCGTAGTCTTACGAGGTGAAGGCTCTCATTTTCGAGGCAGATGGGATGTGTAACTGACACCCGACAGGGCGTTCTCGAGGCGATGCCGTCCACGATCGGGTGAGTCGGTTCTCCATGATGTGCCATTGTGACGGAAACTTACCTCTCCTCGGTTCAGTATTTCCAGTTGAAGGGCTGGTCAAAATCCACGAGGTCCCAATGGTTGAAGGATCATCAAGGACCATATACTGCGTTAGTGGTCTTCATTTCCCCCCTGCAGCTTTGGCTGTACTGGCTGGTGGTGAGCTCGGTGAGGCGCTCGACTCGTCCACCAGCTTGCCACAGCCAGCTCGTCCCACGCAGCCTTTCGGGCCTACTCACGACCTTTCCCCACCCCTCTCCCACAGATTTGGCACCGTAGCCACCCTTCTCGAAATGATACCGCTAGCTTCGGTATTCTTCTCCTTTTCCAATACAGGCAAGTCCCCAATTTCTGTTTTACCACGAGCGGAGTGACTTCTAACAAGCGAGAGCAGTCGGGGCTGCGTTGTGGGCGGCTGATATCGAGGCCAAAGAAGTAGAGATGTTCAAGAGCACAGCCCCTGAGCTGCGAGAAACGGCCAAGAAAGCAGAGTAGGAGCTGAGGTTGGAGATCACGGTGCAGAATCGCCCACCAAGCACCGCATCTCTGTGCATGATCTCAGTTTGATACGAGGGGGCATGGGAACAGTTTCGGTGGCCACAACAGATAAACGAGGAAGCACAGCAGGTTGACAGCACAATCTGTTGTATTCTGGTGGCAGGTCAAGAGTGCCTGGGGCACGACAACATTGCGTGTCGAGGTCTCCATTGTTCACAGGAAAGTTCTCAGTTCAGCTAAAAATGATTCCGGGGTTGGACTCGACGACATTATTTTCACGGCGAGAGAGGAACGCGGTGTTTTTACGCCTCCCAAGATGAACTGAATCGTCATTCTCAAGACGTACGGTGCCCCCCCAGCACCTGTTTTCCCCCTAGCAACGCACCATGTCTCGCTCTGGTGAGAATCCCTGCGCGTATTGTCTCTGACGGTTTTGGATGTCTTGGGCTTTTGACAGTGGTATAGGTTCAGCCTCGTTTCAAGCCTGCTTTTCTTTCGAGAATTAAGACAAGACAGGACTGGCGCATGCCAAGTGAGCTTTTGCTCATCATGTTCGTTGACTCTGGCGTATCGCCAGAAGCCACGATGCCACTCTTTTTTTTTTTTATTCTCTTACATGTCGGCCGCCAAAACGGCTTCTGGTGGTTGGACAGAGTTCCACTGACCATTGTCTCCCAAAGTGCTTACCGCGAGGGCGACTCCCTGAGCCAGCACCAGCTTTGAAGGCTTGAAAAAAAGAATGCCAACGGCCTTCCCCTTGTTTTCTCATCAATGTCCGTCCCTCTCGTATTGAGGGTCACCACCAGAGGGCACCAGGCTAGTAGAACTGGCGATACCCAGCCCACCGACATTTCAAGTCTCACACCCGGGCACCGCGATCCATGTGCGACACACGAACGCAGGAACAGGTAATTTTGTCAACGGCTACCCGCATGCCAACGTTCTTCTGCTCTCTTCAGCATCACCGGCAACAAGGGCGTGTGATCCTGACTGAGCTGAACTTGGTGGCGACGGGCAACGACAGCACCGTCCGCATCCCAATCCCAGCCGACGGGGCATCCTGGAAGGTCCTTGGTCCTCGACCAAAAGCTTGGTCGACGGTCTTGCACAAGAGGGCCGTCCTCCCCTCCCTCGAGGTCACTGTGCTCTGGACGAGATGTTACATCGGGCTGCGCGGCCAAGTCCTGGGAGTAGCTTGGTCAACTTTCGGCTCGGCGTGATCGCGGTGGTCCAAGGGTCTGAGCCCTGGAAGACGATGAGAAGCGCGGCCCTTCCAAGGAGTCGTCAAGATACAAGTGCGGCGAGGACGTTTCGAACTCTGGCCGGGGACACGCTGTATATTCTATTGGAAACCCCTCAACGACACCAATGCTGGGGTTAGAACCAAGGAAGCATGTTTCGCCGTGCTGTCAGGGGTAAAAATGACTGTTCGAAAATCTCAGGTGCCTCAGCGAGCCCCCCTTGTTCTCCCGACCTAATGTCCATCGCACATTTCCCGGGCCCTTCGAGCACAAGAACGCACACGACACACCCAGTTGTAGGCCGCTCGCTGTCGTATTGTTGCTCTTTCTCGAAACTGGGACTGACATGTCACCTTACAGGCCGAGCAGGTTAAACCTGCAGGATATGGAGGTGGGAGCGGTGTCGAGGGCCACACTTTTTGTGGGCAAGGAGATACCCTTCCGTTCAGGCGCACGCGGTCTTACACAGGATGCTAACACAGTCACAGGCTCTTCGAGGAAGCGTGAGACTTGGGGTGTGTCTCCCCCTTCCACTCAAGGAACAGGCCGAGTCAAATTACGTCGTGCTCAGACAAGCCTCGTCGAGTGTTCCCCTTCACCTGGGCCAGGACGGGGAGACGGTCATCTGGGTCAACAGGAAGCGGGTTTCCTTGACCGCTTCTTCACCTCCTATATTACCGCTTCTGTTCTCTTCACTTGCCACGGAATCCCGGGTCTTCTTCATGTTCGACTGGCCCAACCCCGAGCAGAGCGGAGGATCTCTCCTTACGACGGCTGAGTGGCTATCACGGCAACATCGTTCGTTTATTACTCTCTCTCGGGTTCTACCTTGTCATTCATCTTACTTTTCGAGTGTATGAAGGGCTACCATTGTTGTATTTTTGACTACATTGCCTTCCTCAGCAAGTTCATTTTGATACTGGCAGCTCCTCGCCATGAGAGCCTTGGGGTTCATCGGCTGCCTGACAACGGCCGCCGCCCTGCTGGGCTGTGCGCCCGGCACACTGGCATACGGGGGTGGTCTTTGGGCTGGTTTTCGACAATCCCCTAGCAAGGCCGTGTCAGGGGCAGGGGGCGACCGTCATCAGCGCTTCCAGAACATAGCCCCAAGAGAAGACCACTCGGGTCCGCCGTATGGGGAACAACCTCCGCCCCAGACGGGGACCACCTCGGCTTCGGCCACCTCGTCTACCTCTTCAACAGCGGACGTCACTTCAAATTCGGACGGTGAGATTCCTTCTGATCGTTTTGTGCGTATGAGAAACACCGCTGACTCGGGTAGGCTACGGACCACCGCCGAGCCTCTCATCATCGAGCTCCTTGGCTTCCAGCCCCGGGTCCTCGCTCACCTCGACTTCTTCTGGAACTTCCTCCGGCACGGGCTATGAGACAACGAGCAGCACCACTTCTGAGACTAGCGGGGGCTACTCGTATCCAACCAGTTCTCAAACTTCCAGCAGCTCACCCACTTCCACCACCAACACCGGCAGTTCTTCATCTGGATACCCAACGACGTCTACATCTTCCGGAACCAGCTCGTCCCCGGGATACCCAACTACTCCTGGAAGCAGCTCGACCTCGGGGTCCTCGACGATCGAAGAACGCAGCTCGTCCGCAAGCTCCTCTACTACTCCTGGAAGCAGTTCCTCCGCTGGCTATTCAACGACGCCGGGAAGCAGTTCGTACACGGGCACGACTCCCGAAAGCAGTTTATCCACGGCCTACCCGACAACTCCTGGGAGCAGTTCGTCCACGGGCTACCCTACGACTCCAGGAAGTAGTTCATCCGCGAGTTACCCAACGACTCCTGGGAGCGGTTCGTCCACAGGCTACCCTACGACCCCAGGAAGTAGTTCATCCGCGGGTTCCCCAACGACTCCTGGGAGCAGTTCGTCCATGGGCTACCCCACGACTCCTGGAAGCAGCTCGTCTGCGGGTTACTCCACCAGTTCTGGAAGCAGCTCCTCTGTGGGCTACCCTACGACTCCTGGAAGCAGTTCGTCTGCAGGCTATCCTACCACTCCGGGAAGCAGCTCGTCCACGGGGCCTGGATCATCTGTAGCAGGAAGCACAGCTTCTGGTTCTTCAACCACAACCGCCGAGGTCACACCGAGCCTGTCCACAACGTTAGAGGCGCGCAACAGTACGACGAGTTTGTCCGAGTCATCTCTGGTCCAGTCCTCGGGCCTGACCTCAACGGGCATCGGGTCGACCTCGGCCGCAAGCTCGGTGCCAGGCACCACATCCCCTCCCGAGTCCGGAACGACGAGCGTCGATGCCATCACTGGGTCAAGAAGTAGCAGCATCGTCGCCAGCAGTAACACGACCGTCAGCACAGTCACAGTGATCGTCACCGAGACGGCGACTGGCCCACGAACCACTGCGACCCTGCGGCCCATCACGTCTACGCCCGCACGTCCTACGTCGACTGCGCTGTCAATGACGCCATCCTCGGTGCCCAGTTCCTCCGGCAAGCCAACTGGTACAGGCGGACCTTCCAGCAGCACCCTGAGCGTGCCGTTCCCGTTGAGCAATTCCTCCACAATCTGGATCGGCCCGACAGGCACGGGCACTGGTGTCCCAGCCTCGAGCATTCCCGATTCGGCCATTGGTTCGACGTCCATCCCCTTCCCTGTCTCGAACTCAACGAGCTTTGCCTGGCCAACCGGCACCGGTTCATCTGGAACGTCGGTGCGGAGCTCGTCGGGGAGTAGCCTGCCGCCCACTTCATCCGCGCCCTACCCGATCAGCAACTCCAGCTCAGCAGTTGGCCCGACCGGGTCCACCGGCACTGCGAGCACATCGGTTCCCTTTCCGGTGTCCAACTCGAGCACTTGGGTCTTCCCAACATCGGGCACCGCACCGACGGCCTCCGCTTCAGGAACTGGGGGTTCGATACTGCCAACGGTCTCGACAAGTTCGGCTCCATATCCGATCACAAACCGCACCAGCACCAATGGGCCAACGTCGGGGGGCACCTCTGTGCCTGCGAGCTCAGGGACACACGGGACGGGAACTGTCCCTGGGGTTTCGACCAGCAGTGCGCCATATCCGATTTCGAACTCGAGTAGTTCGGCGCCCACCGGGAGCGGCGGGACCGGGACCTTCACTCCCTCGTCAAGCTGGAGCACTGGGGTGCCTGGTCGGTCTTCTACCTTGTCGAGCTCGGCACCATACCCATTCCCCAATTCAACTGCGACAAGCACCGGCCCAACTGGCACCGGACCGGTTGTGGTGACTAGTACCTCGTCGGGAACAGGTGTGGCAACATCCTCAACAGTCACGCACAGCTCACCCCCGTTCCCGGTCTCGAACTCGACAACGTCTTGGCCTACCGGGCCGTCCAGTAGCGGGTCTCCTGGAGGCACCGGGTCCATGTCCTCTGGAGTTTGGAGCAGTACCAAGAAGCCGACCAGCAGCAGCTCGCCCCCGTTCCCGACACAGAACTCTACGCACTCGGCTGGCCCGACTGGTCGACCTTCTAGCACTGCAATCTCCTCGACGAGTTCGGCGGACGGAATTACCGGGTCGTCCGCCTCAACCCGTTCCTGGCCGCACAGCAGCTGGTCCCAGCAGACAACCCGCACGACGCGCAGTCATGGGTCGAGCTCGTGCAATGGAACGTGGACAACGCGGACGATATCAAGGTCTACGACAACGTGCCAGGGTAGTACCACGACCACAACTACGGCGAACTCGACGACCTGCCGCGGGTCCACGACAAACCCCTCATCGGCGACGTCGACCTCTTGCTCCGGGACAGCCTCATCGTCCGTCGCCAGGACCACGTCATCATCCTGCAATGGGACCGCATCCGGCTCGGCCACCACTTCAAGTTCGATCGCGGGCTCGACCTCCAGCTGTGGGACGACGCTGAGGACGGTGACAGTGAGCACGTCTCAGGGGTACGGCGGCGTCTCGTCGGAATCGCCGGACATAACTTCCAGCTCTTTGTACAGCAGCAGCAGCAGCAGCAGCAGCAGCAGTGGCGATGACGGTAGTTCCCCCCACCGTTCCCCGTGCCCGTCCACATTTCCGAGACCCAGACAGTTAACCTCTGACTGGTAGAACCAACCTTGTCGACCACCATCACCCCCACGAGCAGCGATCGCAGCAGCAGCAGCAGCAGCAGCAGCAGCAGCAGCAATAGCGGTGACAACGACGGTACCGCCCCTTTTTAACTTCCCACACCCAATTCCCTCCCCCCCCCCCCCCCCACCCCCCCCCCCCCCC
>MU855631.1:0-35713 GCA_033296695.1 Staphylotrichum tortipilum
GGGGGGGGGGGGGGGGGGGGGGGGGGGGGGGGGGGGGGGGGGGGGGGGGGAGGAGAGGGTGTTTGTGGATGTGAAGAGGGAGTATGGCGTTGTGAGGGAGGATGCGCGGGAGGGGGGGTTGCAGGAGCCCGTTGTGGAGGAGGTGAGGAGGTTGGTTTTTTTGAGGGAGCGGGAGAGGGATGGGGAGGGGAGGGTGGTGGGGGGGACGGGGGAGAGAAGGGCTGTTAAGGGTATGTGTTTTTAGAAGCGGTTTTTGTTGTAGCTTGCGTGTGTTGTTGCTGACTGACTTGACAGCCGCCGCCACCCCCGAGTTCACCTTCACCCTCCGCCCCGACGCGACGCTGCTCTTCCACTTCAGCGCGCTGACTTACAACGCCCACGCCATCCACCTCGACCCGGACTACGCCCGCAACATCGAGGGCTACAAGGAGCGGCTCGTCCACGGGCCGCTGACGCTCACGCTCTCCCTCGCCGCCCTGCGTGCCTGCCTGGCCAAGTTGCAGCCGGCCCAGGGGAATGTCACGGTCCAGCAGCGGACGCCCTACGTCAAGTCGTTTACGTACCGAAACCTCGCGCCGCTGTACGCAGGCGAGGAATTGACGGTGTGTCTGCGCCGGAGGAAGAAGCAGGAGGCCGAGGACAACTCGACGCCGCTGCACATGGGCGGTCAGACGGGCGCGTCTGAGGGGGGAGATAGTAAGACTAGCGGCGATGAGCTCGCGTGGGATGTGTGGATTGAGGGGCTGGACGGTGGGCTTGCTGTCAAGGGACGAGCCGTTACCACGGGGGTTGGGCAGGAGGCTTGATGAACACGAGGGGCGAGGAGGCCGGTGTGGACTGTAGACGTACGTTGATGTATTATTTGGTGTGGTTGAGGACAGACGGCGTGGAGTAGGCTAGAACAACAGGCCTCGTGGGTTGAATATTATCAGTACCCAGCTGCGTGGTTGAGAGAAGTGGTTTATTGAGAGAGTAATCTGGGGTGTTTTGTTGACTTTCCTATTCGGGCACGACACGTCGTATCTCAAGCAACTCCTCCCTGAATAAACCCACAGAATCACAATTACTATTAGGTTGCAAGGTTGTATCTAGGGGTATCTTAACACAGATGATCCCGAGAAACGCCGTACCCCGTCCAGCCCCCTCCAAATTATACACCATCCCCAACACCCACCCCCTTTACCCTCAAAACAAAACCATACAACCTCCCAAGCCAACAACAGCATAGCTATCGCCTGTAACATCAAACATCAAACCCCGCCCGCCGGAAATCACTAACCATCTTGCGAAACACCTCATCGCCCTCCTCCTCCACCACCTGGCCAAGTAAAGTCGCCGCCTCAGCGATCTCCCCCTCCCCAACCAGGTGATACTCCTGCTGTAGACCCTCCTCGACAGGCGTCTCCGCCTCCGACACCGGGTCCAGCGTCTCAGCCGGGCTCTCCACCGCGCCGCCGTCCACAAACCCGTCGCCGTCAAACTGATTACCCCACCCCGCCGTCTCCTCCCCTCCCGCCGTTGTAGGCCAGTACAACCCACCCCCTCCCAGACTCGACGACCTGCTCGGCCCCCCACCAAACCTGCCACCCCCGCTCCCAACCCCCCCGCCCTCAAACGCCATCCACCCCTCATCCTCCCCGCTGCCGCCAAACAACCCCGCCAAGTTACTCCCACTCCGCGTATGCCTGTGCCTCTGCACCCCGGGCGTCATCACCCCTTCCCCCGCGGCAGCAGCAGCAGCCCGGTGTCCCTCCAAAACCCCCTCCAACTCCCCCACCAACGACTTCAGCACGCCCCGCAACACGCCCTCTTCTTTTTCCCTCCCGGCAGTACCGCTCCCCTTCCCGGTGCGCAACTCCCGCACAATCCCGTTCCAAACCCCCTCCGTGTCTACCCCAAACTCTACTACCCCGCCGGGACCGTCCTTTAAACACTGCACCAAAAACGACAAGCTGGTGAGATTCAGCCCGCCCACACCAGTACAATTCACTGAGCGCAGCGTGGAGTTTGTTCGCAGGGCATTTCCCAACGCGCCCGCGGCCGCGTGGAAATAGCGCTGGTTGCGCAGACGGAGATGCGTCAAAGTGGTGTTTTCCTCCAGACCAGCGAGGGCGGAGGCGAGCGCGGCAGCGGGAAGGTGGCCGTCGTCGTCGGAGAGGCGGGAGGAGAAGCTTGAGAGGTTGAGGTGGGTTATCGAACGGTTTTCGGCTAGGAAGGCGTGTAAAGTTGCAGGGAGCGGGGAGCGGGAGGAGGAATGGGGTGGGGAGGTGCCCGCCAGGCTGAGGCGGGTTAGGTGCTGCGAGGGGGTCAGGGAGGTGAGGAGGGAGAGGTAGCTTTGTTCGTGGCGGAGGTCGAGCATTTCGAGGGAGAGGGAGGAGGGGCCGAGGGGAAGGGCCATCGCCGCGGTGAGGTGGGGGAGGGAGGTCTCGAGAGGGTTGGAGTTTAGGGAGAGGTGGAGGGCGTGGGCGGGGCCGATGGCGTGGAAGAGGCGCGCCGCGAGGGCGCCGGTTATGTGGCAGTTGTTGAGGTGGAGGGTATGGAAGCGGAGGGGGTGGTCTTGGGCGTGGCGCCAGGCGCGATAGTCGAGAAAGCGCTCGAGGGAGAGGAAGGTTTCTTCGTCGAGCTAGAGCAGGTTAGTGGATGGGTATTTTTGGAAAAGGGGGGAGGGGACTGACCTTGTAGCCTGAGATGTCGAGCACCTCGAGCCGCTCCATGCACTCGAGGACCTCGAACGGGAGCAGCGAGTGCTCGACATAGCTCTCCGCCTGGATGCTGCCGCTCAGGTTCAACTCGCGGATCTCGAGGAGGCATTCCAGGAGCCCGGGTAGGACGTGGGCGGGCAGGCGCCCGGGGTTTCCGGAGATGGACAAAGCCTGCAGCAAGCCGGGGTACTCGGTAAGAGGCGCCACGATCATATCACGCAGGCTCGTGTCGTCCAGGCCGCAGTTTGACACGTCCAGAGCCTGGATGGCTCCCGACATCATCGTCTCGGCTGAGAGACGTCAGTCTGACCGCAAGAGAAGGGTTTGGAGGGCGAGGCACTCACCAAGGTCGTCGACATCAGCTCGAGGAAGAACGTTGTTGTCGACAATCAGCCGGTTGCACTTGGTGATGCCCGACCTCAGCAAGCTGAGGATCGGCGTGAGGAACTGCAGGCTCGAGACCTGGCCCCCCTGCTTCTCCAGTCGCGACGCGAGGGACCTGCTGCAGTTCCCGAGGTCAATCTGCCGTATCGTCTCAGAGCAGAAGGCGAGTGCGTGGAATTCCTGGTGCAGCGCGGGGCTGGTCCTGAGAGTCTCGATCTCGTCCGGGCCGAGGGCGACGCCTAAAGAGTGTCAGCATATGACAGGACTGGAGAAACAACCTCGGGGTTCTTACACGTCCGGCTCAGGTAAGCAACATTGACCCTCCTCGGTGTACTATCCTCCAGCCCGTAGAGCACCGACAAATCCACATCCCGAAACGACAACGAGTTAAAATAATCATTATACCGCAGCGCGCGCAGCACTGCCAACAACTGCAAGGGCGCGTACTGTCCCCCCTTGGCCGGCGGCAGCAGCCGGAATTCGGGCGCGTACCGCGTCCGCCAGTTGATCACCCACTCGAGGTCCGCACACCTGTACGCGGCGAGGTAGGCGTCGAGGGTGCGCTTGAAGCTCCCAAAGTCCTCCTTGGGCACGAGGTACTGCGGCTCCTTCAGGCCCGAGACGTGGAAGATCTCCATGGACTGCCACAGCTGCGGCCAGGCGGGCTTGAGGAAGCGGTCGGCGATGCCGAAGGCGCGGATGATGGCGCGGTAGTCGCGGCTGGCAAGCTCGAGGGTGACGGGGGGCTTGAAGGGGTCGCTGTGGGCATTGTTAGCTTGGGTTGGGCGAGGCTGGGGGGGAGGGGAGGGGGTTGGTCGAGGTCGTACCGGAACGTGATGTTGAACCGCTCCTCGTGGAGGATCCACTCGCCCCTGAAGCTCTCCAGTGCGACCATGCCGTAGGTCTTGTGCCGGCACACGGGCTTCCCGCCCTTGCCCTGCTGTATCTCGACGAGGTGGCAGAGGTAGGTGCCGACGACGAGGTAGAGCGCAGGGCCTTCCTGAGGCTTCTTGGTGGCATCCTCGATCTTGGGCATGTACTCTCGCCTTGTGTTCCCCCGGGGCACGACAGGAAAGATGTCGGGTTTGCGGTCGAGTTTGGGCTCCTCGGCCTCGGCGGTCTTGCGCAGCAACGCCTCGACGGTCTGCGAAGGGCGGCCGGGGCTGTCGTCGTCCTGCGTGTTGGCTCGCATGGCCCGCGTGATGTGGTGCAGCTGCTCGTTCCGGTCCGTGGGGTTGGCAAAGAAGACATCCGAGCGGCAGAGCGAAGAGCCAGCCAGCGGGTTCTTCCACCACACCTCGATGCCGGATGCTGGTCGGGGGCTTTCCGCTGCAAATACGGACACGACTGCTTCCGTCGGGATGACGAGCATCGGCTCGGGCGCCGAGCCATTGGCGTCGGGACTGACGCCGCCCGTGGCCAATTCTGGGAAGAGAGCGGCGGCGTCAGCGCGACTCTTCGTCTTGACCAAGTAGTTTGTCGTGACGACCAGATAAGGGGCCTTGATCTTCAGCAAGACCGATTCTGTCTCGAGCGGAGCAAGCCCCTCGACACGCTGTGCCTTCCAGTCGATGGAGGGAGAGCATGATGAGGCCGAAGAAACCAAGGAGGCACTGGCTATGCTCAAGCGGTCGGCCGTCGAGAGCGACAGTCGGTCGGGGCCGTCAGAAATGGCCGAGTCCCGGCGACTGGGAGGGCCGATCTGGGATGAAGCTGTCGAGAGCGGCCTCGACTTGGACAGCTTCCGGGCATCGGGGCGGAGGGAACCATCCTGGTTCTTGCTGCTGCTGCTGAAGGAACGCCAGGTCCGGCGCTTGAGGGACTCGATGGAGAAGGCCCGGTGCCCACCCTCGACGCTGTTCCGGGGACTCGGCACGGTGGTCGAAGGGCCCGAGTAAGGGTCGGGGCTGTTGGACCTGGAGAAACGCGAGGCTAGTATAGCGGGTCGTTTTTTGACCATTGGGTCGGTTGAAGCCATTGCCTTGGGCATTGGAGGCTAGAAAGCAATGGTCGACAGGGTACCGCCTTGGAGTCGAGGATTGTGGTGGCGTGGGTGGCGGATGTTGGCCCGTACACACGAGTGTTTGAGGCTGGGCAAGACCTCGGTGGCCTACCGAGGGAAGCCTCGCACACACGCTGAGTAACTGGATCTTGACGATGTGAAGGAGCACAAAGCAGAAGAATCAGTCGAGATGGACTGCAGGGTGGCCCGAGCCGGTGGGTGCTCAGTCAGACAGGGCGTCCAGTGACGCGGCTTCTCCGAACGCAAGCCGGGACTTATGGCTGCGAGGCCATCATGTGGGGATGCAGGACACGAGGAAACAAGATCCGATCACAGCCACAGCCAAGCTAGTTCCCCGTCGCTCGGTGAACAGGGGACAACATCAACAGCGAAAGTTCGGACGAAAAGCTGGGCCAGGGTAGGGCCGAGGCAGGGGATGGACGGCAAGAGGTGAAGAAAAGTCGAGAGTCTGGTTCTCAATCGATTGCTAACCCGGACCCGAGGGGAAGGGTGAGGGGGAGGAGGAGAGGAGGGGAGGGGGGAGGAAAGCTTCCTCCATCATCCATGATGCATCACACCCTCGGGCATGGCTCTCTCTCCGCATTGCCCACCCGAAGGGGCAGGCCAGAAGTGCCGACTGCGTCAACACGCAGCGGGGTTTCTTCCTCGACGGATTCGAGCTGTCGATCTAGGGCTGGATTCAGGGCGGAGAAGGCGGCCAAGAGGATGCAGAATGATGTTATCACGCCGGATCTGGGAAGGTGTTCGGTCCAATGGGCGTTGAGGGGGAGTTGTCCCCCTGTCGGGCCAGGGCCAAGACCCGACCAAGCTGCTGGCGGCGCGCAAGCCTGCTCCCGTTGACGAGCTGGCGGGCGGTGGTGATGGCAGGCGAGGGATGGGCCGGGTGGAGAAGCACGCTCAGCCTGTTCGGTTGCGGACACGGGTGCGAGAGCCGGGGCGAGGACTATCGCAAGAACCGGGGCGAGGCGGTGTCGATCAGCAGCCATGGGCGTCGACGGGCCAGCCAGAGCCAGCCAGAGCCCAGCCATCAGCGCTCGGCTGCCCGGAAACGTGTCTGCGCTGCTGCATTGTCGTGTCCGGCGGGAGCTAACGTTAGTGGTGAACGATCACCCCATCCATGCATGCATTTCAGCTGCCTTGGAAGCGTGTCTGGGTCTGTGTGTGTTTTTTTCTGCTTCTGGACGCGACGAGAAAATCTTTCTGTCCGCAATGGCTGTGCTTGGTCTCGTCGATTGGAGATATCATGACAATTCAAAATCAACAATTGAAGATTAAGGAGAGTCAACCCCCATCAACTCGCCCCCTCCCGGGCCCCCTCCCTCCTCCTCGCTAGAGAATTGCGGGCATCGGGTATCACGGCCCGATTGCTGCTGCTGTGGATTGCGAGAGGCAGACAGGGCGATGATGTCAGTGTGGTTGGCTGGTGGTTGGTGCTGAGTGGTGCTTGATGGTGCTGAGTGAATGGACAGGAGGTCCCTGCTGCCAAGCGCGAAGGAGTTTTTACGAATTATTGGCGGGGTTGCGTCCAGGCGTGGGTCGGCCCACTCCAGGGTAGGGCAGAGCGGGGTGGGGATGGGCAGTGGGGAGGGATCCCCCGCAGTCACCAACTCACACCTCAGACCTCACTCCCACCAGCAGCGGCATCTCGGTCCATTAAACAAACACTCTGCCCCCCCAGGCATCCGTAATTCTGCTACCAACTGAATAGGCACCGGTGCCTACCAAGGAGGACCAGCTCTCTGGAATTTCAGGAGTTGTCTCTCTTCAGCCGCTACCCGCCCCTCGGCGACTCTGCGACCCTGCGCCTCCTTCACCGCCCAAGTTTGCAAGCAGGGCAAGGCAGGCAAGCAAGTGCTCGGGGGTCGCCCAAGACGGCCATCACAGCCGTCGGCCTCGCTCTGTCCAGCACAACAACAAGAAGAGCGGGGGCCAGAGTTGGACAAGATCAGACTGTCCAATGCCGGCTGGCTGTTGAGCCAACCATCTTCCACACCCTCTGGCGATGCAGTCTGGATTCGGCAGTCAGATTCTGCAGCACCCTGCACACCACGACCACCACCTCCTCCTCTTCTTCCTCCACTCAACATTATTGAGCATTCCCCGTGTTGGCATCAGGTTGGCATCAAGTCGGCACTCGCAGAATCGTGTTGGTTTCGTCCCGAACTTGCTCCCACACTCGTCATGCCCATCAAGCTGCTCGCCAACCTTGAGCTTGTTTGCTATCGATTGATTTCTCGAACGACGAACCCGGTTCTCGAGCCAGCATGAGCCGATCGCCAGCCAGGTCGCCCTGGTCTTGAAGCGCTTGCCGTGTGCCCCTGCGATCGATGACTTCATGTGCTTGCTTCCGGTCAGTGCATTGCAGTTCGCTGCTCGGCACGGCGGCAACCTGTTAGGGCTGGCGGGGTTGCGAGGGGGGCTGCACTAACGCGCCAATCCCGAGCAGCCCCTTGGCGGTGGTGGTTGATGAAACGGGATTTGTTTCATCGCCCAATTTCGGCCCGCCTTGCCCAACCCGAGCTCTGCCTCGTCCCGCGTCGCGATATGACATCGTGGACGAGAGGGCACAGCCATTGGTTCTTCGTCTTTGTTTCCCTCGCGCCCTCCCTCGCGCCTTCCCGCACTTTGTTGTCCCGTGGGAAACACGTCCGAGAGCTCCCGGGTTGTGGGTGGAGAGAGACAGACAGACGGCGTCATCCATCATTCGGCATCGGCACACCCACCGCCAGTTCTGTGCTCCCAGTTCTCCCTGTGCGGGCTGATGCTGATGGCTGACATGGGATGTGTCCCAGAGAGGCGTCTCGCCGTGACACAGAAGCGGCACAGAACGGGCACAGAACGGAGACGCGCCACCCCAGCCAGACTGGTTTTTTTCTGTCGCTTCTTTCATTCTTTGTTGATGAGCTGGGTGGTGTGTTGTGTGGTGGGTGCACGCATAACAAGGGCGCATTGTGAGGCTTTGCACCGTGTTGGCGCCAAACATCCAAACCCACAAAAGACAACGAAACCTACAAAGCGCTTTCTCCCGTGATGCGACAGGCCAACCGCCAAACCAGCCCCAAAACTGCCTCAGCCAGCCAGACAGCTAGGTACTCCGTAGTTGGGCGCGTTCCTTTGGCTATGCCATGCTGAGCACGGAGACAAAAGCCGCTCTCGCAACCTGGTCTCGCAACCTGGTCTCGCAACCTAGGCCCTCGCCTCCTCCGTGGAAGCTCCTGTGATTTATTTCGAGACGGCCAGAAAGCCAGCATTCCCGGCTCTTCTTGCCCTGTCAACGATCCCCTCCATCCATCAGCGTCAACCCCTCTCACCTCCCTCACCTCTCCCCCCCTCCCGTCATACCCCTCCCCCTGGCTCTGTCCTGCACCGACAGGCGCCCGTGTTGGCCCAAGCTCGGTTTCATCTCAGGGGACAGCCCCAAGCGATTGGCGAGCCTGTCCAATCCGCCCGCTGGAAACCCCTCCCTCCCATCCTTCCGACAAAGGGCGCTATCCTGGGGGGCCACTCGCCTGGGCGGGCCACTATCCTGGGCATTCTGGGCGCCGTGGGCCATGCTGGACATCCCTGACCCCAACCCCATCAGCCTGAATTAGCGCATTTGTGGTCCTCCTCACCCTCACATGCCCTCGCATCCATCCTCCCCCTGGACGCGGAGGAGGCGCCCCACCCCTGCTCCTCGCTGAATCCCGTCGGTCATCGTCGTCGTCGTCGTCGTCGTCGGTTCTTCCTCTTTGAGCCAGACAGAGACAACAACCACCGCCATCCCCCATCTCGCCATCTCGACACCATTTTCCTTTTCCTCTCCCACCGTCGTAATCCAGGGACATCATCATAATCAACAACAGCAGCAGCACCAACATCAAGCACCGTCCCGCTGTGTTGCACAGCCACCCTTCGCCGAGCACCACCCACCACTGACCACCTACCACCTGCCCTGCAGTGCCCGTCCGTATCCACGCCTTGTCTGACCGACCGTGGAATCTCCTGCAGCGTCGTCTGCAGCACAGCACACCGAGTCGCGGGCCAGCACAAACGAGCAACAGATCGAAAGGACATCAGGGTCGCCCCAGCTGCCATCGCTGCCTGGTCACGGTTGCCGCTGGACCGACACCTGACTGACTGGGTGACCACCACGCGGATACACACGCCCAACAGCAGAGCGAGGCAGAGAGAGAACGAGAGAGACACAGCACGCCCTCGTCGGCCTAGGCTCCGACGCCATGGCAATGTTGGCCTCCAAGTCGTTCCCGGCCCCGCTGGGGTCGCAGTCGGTGGGCATCGTCGCCTCGGCGCCGCAGTCGTCGTCCGCCTACCCACCCGCGAGGCGCGCCCCCGCCGTCCAGGTCGCCACCCAGGCATACGCCAGCCCGACTGAGTCCGAGTTCGACGACCTTGACGGGCCCGACTCGGTCAAGAACTGGGACGAGGAGCGCGTGTGCGAGTACCTGCGCAGCGTCAAGTGCGGCGAGTACGAAAAGGTCTTCCGCAAGAACCACATCAACGGCGAGAACCTGCTCGAGATCGACAAGGATGTGCTCAAGGAGATGGGCGTCGACAAGGTCGGCGACCGAGTCCGTCTTTTCTTGGGCATCAAGAAGCTGCGCACAAAGACGTACGCGAGCCAGAGGCGGAGGAATCGGGTATGTTGCCAGCCGGCGTGTCCTAATGCGACACATGACCGGGTCACTGATATCTTCTGCCAGGAATCCTTTGCCGGCCTCGACACCCTCTATGCCCCATCCTCCTCTTCCCCGCGGCCCTCCGCCGGCCGTGCGATGCCCCCTACCCCCTCGAATAAGCGCTACTCCCGCCAGTACGATCTCGCCACCGCCATCACCGGCGTCGACACCTCCAAGCCGACCTCGAGGCCCTCCTCTCCCCTCCCCAGTGCCGACTTGAGGTCTGCCCGCCAACGATATGCTCAACCCCAGACCTACGCAGGGCAACCGACCCCTCCCTCGGCGAGGTTTCCCATGTCCCCGCCCGACCAGCCGCACTCGGGCCGCCTGCACACGAGGAACCAGTCCAGCATGGACGGTTCATTAATGGCTGCTCTCCCCCCCGGGCAAGATGTGATCCGCGTCATCTCAACGGGCGGCGTCACCAAGGTGGTCAAGATCGCCGGCTGCAACACGTGTGAGGAGGTCATGCGCGTGACGCTTCGGAAATTTGCGCTCAGGGAAGACCACGAGAGGAACTACTGCTTCTGGGTTCTCAACGGTATAGAACCGGACCCGAACCAGTGCCGCCGGCTCGGCGATACGGAGCTGTGGAGGGTCATCAAGGACCACACCCGTCCAGAGCGGAACCGTCTGATCTTGCGCCGCGTACCCTCCGGGGAGCCAGGGCAGTCGGAACTCGAGCGGGCTGCCGGCATCGCCATGGAGGAGGCCCAGCAGAACCACAACCGCGTCATAGAAAGCATGGACAAGCGCAGCCAGATGAAGGCCCAGAAGCTGCTCGGCGAGACCTGGGAGACAATACAGCAGCCGCCCATCTCGCCCGTCTCGTACCAGGACCGGGAGAGGAACGTCTACAACACGGCCCGCGACCTCGAGCGCCCGGCCGTGATCGAGACGGCCCGCGCCGTCACCCGCCGCAAGGGCACGCTGCGCCAGTTTGGCGGGCTCAGGCCGCCCAGCGAGCTCATCGCCTCGGACCTGACCAGCTATTTCCCGGACCACTCCCGCGAGGCCATCGACCGGACCGCCCGCATGTCGATGCGCCGCTCGCAGCGCCTCAGCAGGGTCAACCACCGCCTGAGCGTGGCCAGCACGCTGAGCTTCGCCTCGAGCATCCAGGACGCGCCGCCCATCCCGACCATCGCAGACAGCTGGCTGACTGCGTCGAACCAAATCGCAAAGGTGCGCGCCCGCGAGCCGCGGTTCCCCCACGGGTACCGCGACTCAGTCGCCTCGTCGGTGCTCGATACGCTGCAGGAGGAGGCGTCGCCGATCGAGCCGAACCGCAAGTCCTACGTCTCCTTTGCCGACAGCGGCTCCGACACAGCCGCGCTCAGCATCACCGACCCCGACGGCCACGTCGTCCGGCACAGCTACTTTGACGGCAGCACGACGGGCTCGGGCGGGTCGCTCGAGGAGGTCAACCAGGCGCTGACCGAGGACGGAGAGGACGCCGACGAGGAGCTGCAGAGCTTCCTCGCGGGCGAGTCGTGGGATGACAGCCAGTGGATGAAGGGCGCGCTGATCGGCCAGGGGTCCTTCGGCAGCGTGTACCTGGCGCTCCACGCCGTCACGGGCGAGTTGCTCGCCGTCAAGCAGGTCGAGACCCCCTCCCCCGGCGCCAACAGCCAGAGCGACTCGCGCAAGAAGAGCATGATCGAGGCGCTCAAGCGCGAGATCTCGCTGCTGCGCGACCTCCGCCACGCCAACATCGTGCAGTACCTCGGCTGCGGCTCGTCGGCCGAGTACCTCAACATCTTCCTCGAGTACGTGCCCGGCGGCTCCGTGCAGACCATGCTCAACTCGTACGGCGCGCTGCCCGAGCCGCTGGTGCGCAGCTTCGTCCGCCAGATCCTCAACGGCCTGTCGTACCTGCACAACCGCGACATCATCCACCGCGACATCAAGGGCGCCAACATCCTCGTCGACAATAAAGGCACCATCAAAATCTCGGATTTCGGCATCTCCAAGAAGCTCGAGGCAACTAACATCCTCAACGGCGCCAACAACAACAAACACCGCCCGTCGCTGCAAGGCTCCGTCTTTTGGATGGCGCCCGAGGTCGTCAAACAGACTTCCTACACCCGCAAAGCTGACATTTGGTCTCTCGGATGTTTAGTCGTCGAGATGATGACGGGGCAGCATCCGTTCCCGGACTGCACGCAGCTGCAGGCCATCTTCAAGATTGGCGGGGCGAAAGCCACGCCGACGATCCCCGAGCATGCGAGCGAGGAGGCGCAGCAGTTTCTGGCGCAGACGTTTGAGATTGACCATAATAAGCGGCCGAGCGCGGACGAGCTGATGTTGAGCCCGTTTTTGACGCCGCCGGCGGGGAGTTGAGAGCCTTTTTTTTTGGGTTAAGGGTTGAAGGTGTGTTTTTTGCGGGAGTGGGTTGTTTGGTGGAGCGAGCGAGCGTGTTTTTTCGACTCTACTCCTTTTTTTTTCGTGAGGGTTGGAACGAAGAGGCCTTTTCTTTTCTGATGGCTGTATGTATGTGCTGCGCTCTACATTGTGTGGAACGTGCCTGGGCTGGTCTGCTGCGATGAAACGGGGATGGATGGTGATGGGTTTGATGAATGTCATGTTCACGAATTTTACTTTGGAGGTTGAATGTTGATGATGATGGAGAAGATAGGGGGGTGGTTCTTTTCGGTCTTTTTTGTGGTAGATGTCTGGTCCTTTTGGGCGGCGCGCGCGGATATATACAATGTGGTGGTGTTTTACTCTACAGTTGTCTGGGACACATAGCACTCATCTCTGTCTCTCTCGTCGTTTCTCCTCCTCCTCCGGTCTCTATATATTTTGTGGACGGATACAGACTCTCAGACGGACAAGCATGTGGGCGGGCGTAGCGATGATCTAAAAAACCGTTTCTTGATCCAACGTTTTGCTTTACTGTAGTGCTTTCTCTGGGCTCTGTGCGGTTTGGGAAGATAGGGGGTTGTCTACTCCCGGCGGGGTGGACTGTCCTTGCACAGCCAGTGGCTTGGGTGAGTGGTGGAGGATTTGGTGAGAAGAGGCGTGGTTGCCGAGTTACCCGTCCGCGATATTGGTCGGGAGGTTTCTGGCTGGTCGCGAGCGGCCAGTCCTGCTCCGGTGCCGTATCTCCGAACCACCGCCGCTGGGGAACGGAGGCGGATAGGGTCTTGGGGTGGTATCCGGATGTGCGCCTCTCCCCTTGAAAAGAAAGTTGCGGTTCGGGAGATTCTTGATGGATGGGTGGGAGGGAGTGGCACTGTCGCCACGTGTACAGAGACCATCTACCGAGCTTCTTCTCGGTTTACCTCTGGGGCGGAAGACAGAAGCAGCTCCGCGGCGTTGAAGTGGTAGACAGGCAGATAGGAGTCGGCCGATCAGCGAGGTAGAACAACAGGGAAGAAGCTGACCTACTTACATCGGATGCGGTGCTCCTCCTTCCAAAATAGCCACCCTGACGCTCACCCCCCCCCCCCCCCCCTCATTCTTCTGCTCTGCTCTCTGCATCTCCTTGGTCTATGCCATCTCCTCCTCTGGCATTTGCCATCAATCCATCCACCATTCTGCTCCATCCACCACCCACCCAGCTCCCATCCCCGTACTATAGTAGATGGATTCACGACAAACCACCAGGATACCCTCTCACGTGCCCCTCCCACCCAACCCACCCCCATCCCAACAGCAGCAGATAGATGGATGGAGTGATGGATGGATTAATGGATGACCTGCATATGGTATGACACGTCCACCCCGCGGAAGGCATCTGTGTGGACAATCCCTCTGATTACCCGGGTTTGTGGTAGATTGGTTATGTTACTATATATAACTAGCCCCCTGCCTGCCTCCCGTCCCCCCTTGAATAAAAATGTTTCCGGTGTAACAAAACACCAGCCTGCTGCCGTCCTACCTACCCCCCGAGGGTCAAGTCAGGGGCAGGGGAGGTTGGAGGCTCACCGCTGTTGGGGAGGGATCACATGCTTGTGTTGGATTGTGGAACTGGGGATTTGTTTTTCTACACAGCCTCACTGGGGTGTTCAAGCACCAGAGTCTGTATTTCCATTTATCCACAGGAGGGAAACGGCGTGTTTACAGTCTCGATTTGATGTCCCGGTTGCTACCAACCTACTATGAACGTTGGCCATCTGGAATAATCCAGTGCCTGACTGAGTAAAAAACCCCTTGGAAACTTCAATGCCTAATCACCAGCATAGAACCGAATAAACAACCACAGTCCATACCACTGATCATGTTTTCCCGAATCCCTATCCTCACCCACACACTCCTGTTACAACCCTCTGCTTCCCCACAAGACTCCTCCAAGAGCCTCCCCTCTCCACACTCCACCTCAACCACCCCTCCATGCCCCCTCCCTTAAGTAGACGACGGCGTCCCCTTATGCAACGCCGCCTTAATCTTATCCTTCAGCTTCACCTTCTCCCTCGCCAGCGCATCATGCACCTCGTGCGCCTCATGATGCTCGTGGTGCTCGCGGTGCTCATGCCCCTCGTGCACCTCGCCGCCGTCGTGCGTGTCGTGCTGGTGCTGGACGAAGCGATGCACGCCCTTGGCCTCGAGGAGTCCTAAGCTCTGTGTTAGCATCACCGCCTTTCCTTTCCCCGAGATATGTAGGAGAACCATCACCCCCTTTGGCCCAGAAAATGTAGGAGAACCAGAGAGAGAGGTAAGTTAAGAAAAGGGGAAAAAACGCACGATCAGCCTCCCTCCCCGCCCCCGGCTTCGCGGCATCAAAGTCCCCGCCATCCGCCGCCAACCCGCTCGACTTGACATATTCCTCGCCCGTGCCCGCCTCACCGCCGAGGCTCTTGCCGCTGTCGCGTCTGTTCTTGCCGGCTCCGGCTCCGGCTCCGGCTCCAGTGGCGGCGGCGCTTAAGTCACCACGAGTGGTGTGCTGCTCGGGAGTGTTGAGGTCGCCCGCGTCGCCGCCGTGCTCGCGGGCGAGTTCCTCGAGCGGGCGGGGACCGGGGCCGGTGAGTTTGACCTCCGGGATGTTGTCCTCGTCGGCTTCGTCGTCAAGCATGGATTTGGGTTGGGCTTGGGTGGGTTTGGTGGGGGAGGTGGAGGTGGAGGTGCGGGAAGGGGTGGTTTGGGAGGGGGTGGATTTGGGGGTGTTGGCTGGAGCTTTGATGGGCATGGAGGAAGTGGAGGTGGTGGTGGTGTCTGAGGTTTTGGTCGTCATGGGTGACGAAGTGGTGGTGGTGGTAGCCATGGGGGATCTGGTCGTCGTGGGTGAAGTGGCGGAGGTGGTGGTCATAGGGGATCTTGTGGTCATGGAGGGGCTAGAAGTGGAAGTGGTGGCGGGGGGCGTGGTTATCATGGACGGGGAAGAGATGGATGCGGCGGCAGGAGCCCTGGTCGTCATCAACGGGGTGGAAGTGGTAGCCATTTCGTCGTGGATACCAGGCATGTCCGTGGTCTCGGCCATCCCAGTCCGCTCGGCCCTGCCGGCCGGTCCAGTCATGCCAGGAATGCGAGTGGAGGTGGTATCACGAGGCGAGGCGGGAGTGTCAGCCATGGCTGTAGGCATATTGGTGGTGGGAGTGGCATCTGCGGGCATCACGGGCTGGTCGGAGGGAGTACGGATCGGGAGCGTGTTGCCCCGGGGCTTGGACGAGTCACCGCGGATGGGGAGGGTCGAGGGAGCCATCTGGGCTGGGCCAGCTGAGGCAGCTGAGCTGCTGGGAGACACGACCTTCCGGGGGATCGCGTGACGCTCCTCGATGGGGGGTGACTGGTCTTCCGTGATGCCTGGTTTGGTGGTGGCTTCGCTCTCGGGAATCGTTGATTCAGCGCTGGTAATGCCCATTGCCGCGGCTGCGGCCATGGCGGCCTTTCCGATTGTTTCCTGAATTGTGGTGGCAGTAGTGGCAGTAGTGGTGGTCGTGCTGCGGCTGCCGGTGGTCTGCGTTCCCATGTTGGCTGCTGTCGGGCCAGCCTGACTCTCCATGGCGGTGGATGGAGCAGCGGGTTTGTCGGGCTCTACTCAAGAGTGTTTAATTGTCTGTTTGGATGGTCCTGTGTCGGATGTACTCTGTGGCATGGCGTCAGGAGTCAGTATGTGCATGCCCCTTTTCTCACAAGAAAACTCGGGCCCACTAACCACCAATGTTGCCGGCGTCGTAGGGCTCGCCGGCAGCCACGTTGCCCATGTGGCCCGAGAGGGGCTCCTCGCCGGACTTAGCTTCGTCGCCGCCGAAGAGGACCTTGGACGCCCGCCTGGCGAATTGCTGGACCGTGTCCATGGTGGCTGTCCTTGAGGGGGTGTAATGGATGGATCCTGCGAGGTGTGACTGATGTGGGTGTGTGGTGTGTCCGTGTTCCAGTTTGTGACTCGTGTGGCCACGGGAACGAGAGAGGTCTTTATTCTGACGAGGGGAGGGAGGTACGAGTCCAGGACTGCCCTCGGTACTCCTTCCCGCTGATCGCTCTCACGAATCGCAACTACGACGGCTACCCGAGCTACCCCCATTCCCTGGTGACGTATGGGAGCGAGTCTCTTTCTTTCTGCTGCCCCCTTCACCTTCTTCTGACTTTCCCTCAGGGCCCCAAAGCCTTGCTCGGCCTGCAGATTGATGCCATCCCCAGCACCACTCCCTTTCAGCTACATACTTGCTTTTTTGTTGTCTGGTTTCCCTTTGTCTCTTCGTCCCTCAACCCCGTCCCAATTGTCCACTTAAAGTACCTATCATCTCTTCTCCGAGGTCCTCGACCAACACGGACAGGCTTCCAGCATGACGTCTCTTCGACACCCTCTCCTCTGACGTCACCTCTCCGCGACGATCTTTCTCTTTGCGGCTGGTGGCAAAAGACCCCAACGTCAGTCAGGGAGGAAAGAAGCCAATTCCACGATAGCAAATCCTCCCCGCCCCCACCCTTGCTAATCTTCACCATCCTTCCCCCTCGTTTGCCGATTCGGATGTTTGAACCCAGTCCATCATCCCTCACAGGACCGTCCTCCGTACTCGATAAAGAGTTAGCCCCACCGACGCACAATCCCCACACCAAGGACAAACAACGCAGGGAGCAACACGGATGTCGCTCCGCAGCGGAGACACGCACCGCTCCGGGCGGGCCAAAAAAATGCCAAAATTTAGCAAAAGGGAAAGGTCGTACCCGGAATCGAACCGGGGTTGCCGGAATGTTTCTGAGGCAGATCAGAATCCGGAGTGATAACCGCTACACTATACAACCGTTGAACAACAGCTGATTGTTGACAAGGGTTGGGGATGGTTTGGTTTTATGCTGGGTTTGAGTGGGTTTGGAGGCCAACAACATCAGCAAAAAATGCAGAAAATGCAGAAAATGCAGAAAATGCAGAAAATGCAAGAACAGTTCCGCTTTCATGGCGTGATGCTGCTTGGGAAATTGAATAGTGGTGCTGATCGGGTAAAAATGCATTGCATGTTGGATGCCACAAGATTTACATGTGCGTTGGTGGTGTTGGCCCTGAGAATGAATAAAAACACCATGGGACGCCCCTGAGAATAAACCGACGAAATCGCAAGAGGACAACAGCACGAAAACGCATCGGAATCCAAATCTGCATTCGGCTGGGACAAAACCATGACTCTAAATCGTCTTGCACCCTCCCACCTATCACCCCCATTACAGCTTGATACTCTTGACCAGCCCCGTCTTGATGCCCGACAGCTCGCCCTGGTACCCGCCTGGCCCCTCGCCGCCCTTGTACACGGCCTTGACGCTCCGCAGCTTCTTCTTCTTCTCTTCGAACATCATCCGCTTCTTGACACGAGGGTTGCGCACCTCCTTCCTGCGGTGCGGCGTGAGGCCCTTGTTCTTCTGGATCTGGTACGAGATCTGCCGCTTGCCGTCCTCGCCCACGCCCTCGGCCTCCACCACCCGCTCGCCGCGGCGCGCCTTGGCCAGCGCCTCGTACCGCGCCGCCTTCTCGCCGCGCTTCTTCTGCGCCCCGTGCGCCACCATGTCGTAGTACTCATCCTCGTCGCCGCGCACTTGCTTGGCCACTGCCGCGTCGTCGCCGTCGCTGTCGTCCCCGCCCAGGGCCGCGCCGAACTTACTGTCCTTCTTGCCGCGCCGTTCAGCCTCGAGGTTGAGGCGGGCTTGGCGGTCCCTCTGTGGTGGTGGTTAGCGGATACGTATTAGAACAATAGGGGGCTGTGGTCCAACTAACGAATCGTTCGCGGTACGGAAGATCCATATCACCGCCCGCATCGCGACCAGCGCCAGCGCGCTTGCTGGCCTTCTGGACGATCTGCGAAGTGTAGAACTTGAGCGTCTTCTTGCGGCGCGCCTTGTCGGCGGCCGTGTGGGCGTCGAGCAGCTCCTCCTCGCCAAAGTCGGAGCGGTTATCGTCGTTGCCGTCCTCGGCTGAGACGGCAGGCGCCGCGGCCGCGCTCCTGGGCGTCTTGGTGCTCGTGAGCAGCGTAGACAGGTCGGCGAGAGACTGCTCGACCGCTCGGGCCTTCCTGGCCGCCTCACTCGCCTTCTTCTTGTTCGCCTTGATATCAGCCTTGGAGAGCTTGGCCGACTTCCGCTTAGGCTGCTCAGGCACGGAATCCAGCATCTCGAGATCCTCCTCCTCAGGCGGTGAGAGCATGCCGGTGTCTGACCCAGCAGACTTGGCCGGCCTGAGCTTTTTGGCACTGGCCCACGCCTCGCGGCACTCCATCAGAGTCTCCATGACCTCGTGGTCCCGGAGTTCTGACGGGTTCAGGGTTACCGCGCCCGCCTCGCCATCCCGCGAGGGAGAGGTCAGGATGGAGAAGTAGCTGGCCAGGGCGGCCACGTAGCACCCGAGGAGCCAGGACTTGATCACCTCTAGCGACTTGGCCGGTTTCCCCTCGGCATCCTTCTGTAGTATCGGCAGGAGCGGCTGCAGTTCTCTGAACTCGTCGACAAGGTAATCGAACTCGGGATACCGGGCCTGGAGAAGCTTGTATCGCTCGTCGGGCCCCATGTCCTCCGTCACCTCGACCTCCTGCAAGACCTCGGTCACGACCTCCTCCTCTCCTTCCTGGTCCTTCGGGGCGGCCCATTCGCTCTCGTCAAAGGCGAAATCGGCCTCCTGCATCTTGGCCAGCTTCTTGGCCTGGAGACGCCGCGCCTCTGCTTCTTCTTCCTGCCATGGGTGTTAGCGGCGTCTGGCGGCGACGGCGCGCCGGAGTGAAACACGTACCAAAGCATCGGCCTCCGTCTCAATATTATCCGCATCGTAATACTCCTTCTTCGACGACCCCCACCAGCCCTCATCCCCCTCCTCCTCCTCCCCTCCCCGCTGTTCTACGTCCGAGACATCCTCGTCCCTGGCACCAACCTTCCCGTCAGCTTTGCGCTTCGTGGGAGCCTCCTCTTCCTCTTCCTCGTCGCTCTCGTCCGATAGCTCCTCCCCAAAGATCTCCTCGTCCGAGGCCTCCAGGAAAGCATCCTCCTTCTCCTGCCTCTTGAGGCGCTTGGAGCGCGGCTGGCCGTCGTCGTCGTCAAAGTCGATGCGGTCCTGCTTCGCCCAGTACTCGTCCTCCGAGTCGGCGACGTCCTCGTAGGTCTTGATGGTGAGGCGGGCGTCCTTGGCGTCGACGTCGCGGGGGCCGCTCGGCTCGGACTTGCGGGAGACCTTTCTCTTTTTCGCCATCTTGGAGGGATCGGTCGGCGTGGGCGGGGGACGAGAGGGAGAGGCTGTCGCTGGTCGGTCCGGTTACAGGGGGTTCGAGTCGCAGAATCGAGGGTTGTGTCTGTGTTTGTCCACGCGGGTGTGGGGTTCGTCTCGTGCTGTAGCTTTGGTCCTGGTGTTGCTGCTGCTTTTGCTGGGTGGCAGAACTTTTTTTTCCTATCGATACCACTCAAGGCCACCGCCTGCAGGCCACCACCAGGGCGGGTCAGGGCCCACCTCTCCCGCTGCGTTACCCCAGCCGTGGCCCTGCCGCTTGTGCAGGACCCATTGTACCTCATCCCTGCAAGCCACATCCAGGAGCTCGCACTCAGCTCGGTCTCATCTCCAGCTCACTGACGACGACAACTCAGCATATCCAACGAGGGAGGGCGTCTTTCCTGTCCCCCATGGATATCCTGCAACAGCTCGGGATCCCGCTGCCTCTTGCTACTAGCGCTCTAGGCTTGATCTTGGCTCTCATCGCAAGCATGGGCTTGCTTGGGCGAAAGAACCACATGCCGGTCGAGGGCAAGGTATGGTGCACCAGCTCACAATAAATCAATAAAACAACAACAACCACAAAAGAAACCGACCAACTGACCGTGCACCCGCCAGACCGTCCTCATCACCGGCGCCTCCGAGGGCATGGGCCGCAGTGCGGCGATGCAGCTCGCAGCCAAGGGCGCCCACGTCATCCTCGTCGCGCGCAATGTCGGGCGGCTCGAAGAGGCCCTCGCCGACGTCAAGGCCGCCGCCGCCTCTCCCTCCTCCCAGCGCTTCACCTACATCTCGGCCGACGTGTCCGAGCCCGACTACGCAGCCGCCGTCATCGCCGAGGCGATCGCGTGGAACGGCGGCCAGGCCCCCGACATCGTCTGGTGTATCGCGGGCATGTCGACGCCGCTGCTGTGGACCGACGACGGCGCCATGGCCGCCGCCCGCCGCAACATGGACGTCAACTACTTCGGCTCCGCCGAGATGTCCCGCGCGATCCTCCGCGAGTGGCTCAGCCCGGAGGCCAGCACCAGCCCCAAGTCAGAACCCAAACACATCATCTTCACAGCCTCGGTACTTGCGCTCTTCGCCATCGTCGGCTACGGGCCCTACACCCCGTCCAAGTGGGCCTTGCGCGGGCTGGCCGACACCCTCGCCATGGAGCTGAACCTGTACCCGGACAACCCGGTCAAGGTGCACGTGGTGTACCCGGCCACCATCACCAGCCCCGGGCTGGAGCGCGAGAACAAGACCAAGCCGGGGATCACGCTGGAGTTGGAGAAGGAGGAGCCGCCCGAGTCGCCCGAGACGGTGGCGCAGCGGGCGATCGCGGGGTTGGAGCGCGGGGAGTACTTTGTTGCGGTGTCGTTCTTGGGGAATTTGATGCGGTGTGGCGTGATGGGCGGGTCGCCGAGGAATAATTGGGTGTTTGATACACTGCTGGGCTGGCTGGTGCCGGTGATTTACTTTTTTGTGTTGAGGGTCATGAACGGGCAGGTCAGGGGGTGGGCGAAGACGCATGGGCATCCGGCCAAGGGGGCGGCGGCGAAGTAATGAGCGTAATGTGGGAGGGCCAAGCACTCAGTGTAGGGTGCGACGGGAATACGCGATACCTTTACTTAATGGTCGATTGAAGTTTTACCAAATTGTTAGACTATGCCAAGTAGATGTGGCCACTTGAGCAGGAGGAGATTCTGTCTCATGGCGAGACAACAAATATAGCAAGAGGTGCGCGTCTGCGTCTGTGATGTCCTGTGTACGGATAGCGACGCTTCAGAAATCCAGCAGAGGTTTGCCAAACCATGCAATTACACGGCTACACCGATCAGAGACTGCAGTCATGCAAGCGAGCAGTCATCCGGGGACGACGCGGTTTGAAAAGCATAGCGGGCATACAAACGTGGACTTGTCATCGCTGGTGAGAGTATAAAACGCAAGGGCTGGAAGAGCAAATGTGGGCCTGTGATATCCCATTTCTCGACTCGGCACGGACAGCGCACGGACCAAGCGTGCATCGTGCTGCAGCTGCTGATTGGCCAATCGCGACAAAATCTCCGCCGACCAGCCCCTCCAACAGCGCCCTCGCGCTCCAAGCTCTGCCTCAAACCTCACCCCAAAAGTGTCGCCCGGCCTGCTACAGCTGACGACAGCTGCTCAACGCAAGAGACCAACGACCAACTCCTGACCCTTGCTCTTACTCTCACGCGCCGCTGCTGAGCTGCGCCCGGGGGACGACGGGTTCGATATCGGGATTGGGATTGTGATATTGTGAGATTCTGGGATTCCAGGATTCCAGACTCCGGGGGCTGGACTGGGTCACTGGGGACTGGAGCGATAGCGCCATCCCGCCTGGGCACGGCGAGCGAGCACAGAGCAGATCACAGAGCAGAGCATGAAACAGTCAGCCATCCGCTCGCAGCAGCAGCGCGGTCGCCCAAACAAGGTGACCAAGCCGGGACCTTCGCCGCGCGCCCGCGTCGTGCGCCAGCCGCCGCCCACCGCATCGGTCGCCGCTGTCGCTGCTGCCGCTGCCGCTGCTGCAGTCCATCTCTCGGGCCACGACGACCCGGCAGCACACCCCCACGACGCCCACTCCCACGCCCACGCCCAGGTCCACGAGCACGACCCCGTCCACGGCCACGGGCACGACCACGACCTCGAGCTGGCCGACCACATCAAGGCCGACTCCAACTCCATCTTTGACGGCGTGGCCGGCATGGGCGCCGAGGACTACGCCGCCGCCGCCGCCGCTGCCATGGACACGGACCTGACCGAGGACGCCCACGGCGAGGCCGAGCCCGAGGTCGAGATGGACGAGGACGACGCCGACGACGCTACTGCCGCCGCCGCCTCTGGTCTGCCGCCCCACGTCGACCTCACCGCCGCCGCCATCCTCGCCAACGGCGGCGCCCCCGGCCCCGCTGGCGTTCAGGACCAGCTGCAGGAGATGCAACAGAGCCTGGCCCACGCCCAGCACGCCGCCCAGCAAGCCCACCAGCACCAGCTCGTGCACCAGCACCAGCACCAGCACCAGCACCAGCACCAGCCCGCGGCTCAGATGGGCGCCCCGCACGGGATGGCCCCCGAGCAGCAGCCGGCCGAGCGGGACGGCTCCCCCAAAACTACCGAGGCCCTCGCCCTCGAGTCGGGCTACACGGACCTCAACGTCGAGAGCGCGCTGGCCAAGCGCCTGGCCCGCGAGGTCGGCCAGCGCGTCGCCCAGCAGCGCCGCCCCGACCAGCTGCTCAACCTCGCCCGCCGTAGCAATGTCGAGGCGCTGTTTGCCCACATCGCCGGCGAGCCCGCCCGCGTGCCCTGCAAGAACTGCCACAAGGGCCATGGCCCCTGGGTCAGCTGCATTGTGGTCGACGGCCAGATGTGCGGCAGCTGCGCAAACTGCTGGTTCAACGCGAGCGGCGCCCGCTGCAGCTTCCACGGTATGTCCTCCCCATCTCGAACTCCATCCTCGAAATTCACACCCTCTAACTCCCCCTCCCCCAGAAACCCGCAACCCCCAAGTGGTCCCCCAACACGCCACCATCCTGCCCGCCAACCCCACCGCCGCCGCCCTCGCCACCGACGCGGGCTATCGCTTCGCGGCGGCAGCACCCATCCCCCTTCTCCAGTCGCACGCCGGCGGGGCCACCGGGCCCGCCGCCGCTGCCGCCCTGCTCGCCGCGAGCAGCAACCCCCTCCTGCAGCAGATGGTCAGCCGCGCCATGAGCGAGGTGCGCGCTGCCGACCGCGCCACCCGCCAGCTCATCCAGATCGATGTCACGGCGCGCCAGCTGGCGCTGCAGATTGCCGAGTACGAGGAGACGATTGGCGTTGCTGCTGCTGCTGGGGGGGAGGTGGGTGCTGCTGCGGGTGGGCAGGGGGTCATGGGGGATGAGGGGGGAGTGTAGGGGCTCCCGTGGTGTAGGGTGGCTGTTCGGCAGAGCTGGGGTGGTGGGAGGGGTTGCGGTGAAGGGGGGTGAGGCGCATCAGCGTCCCCCCCCTCCCTCCCCTGAGAGCAGTTGTTGATGCGGCAAGGTCGGAAATCGCCGAATTATCTGTCCGTGGAGAGGGCTTGGACAAGGGAGACGCTGTTTCTGGACGCCTTTTCATACCGAGACGACGGGCCAGCCCGGAAACAATAATTTCCCTCCGGTCATGGGTGGTGGAATGGACTGGACGTTCACGATACCCCCTCTCCCCTCCACCATGTTTCCTCCAGGGGCGGTTGCACCAACACTCGAACACCCAGCCACCTCTTCGTCTTCTTCTGCCTCAGTTTGCAGGACTACTGTTTATTAATTTTGCCTGGCCGTGTCACGGTCATGTCTTTCTTTTTCTCAAATTCATGTTTGGAGCGGGAAGGCGGAGGGGGGGAAGGAGTGGGGTTTTTTAAAGTTGCATTTATATCTGGCCACCCAGAGATCAAGGCCCTGTCGGGAATGGGGATGTGGGGTGAAAAGTTGGGTCCCGAGCCAGAAGAATCGGTATTGTGGTACGCCTGCTGGCTTCTATGCATCATTCATTGGCTTCCGTTTGGGGTGAAAGCGGTAGGAAAATGGAGTGGTTTGTGGGAAGATGTGTGGGAGAGAGGGACGCAGGAATATCCAGCTGCCCGCGGGTGGTGGTTTGTCCTCAGGATTTGGACCGCATGGTTGCTTTCGCTGGCGTCTGGAGTCGGTGACTGAGATTGCAGCATAAATCAGACTCTTGTTTGCCTTGCCTGGTTCTATCTTATGTGTGGAGTGAGCAACTCCAACCCAAGGGTTGACAAGATGGTTCCAAGTTTCGCCTCCAATTCTGAAGCAGAACAGCAACCCCCTTCATCTCGCAACCTCAGTACCACCCACACAACCAGAGAACCCCCACCGCCTAAACCCTCCCACGCACACCTGAATCCCCCTCCTGATCGCCAACGGCAGACCTCCCCCCAAAAAAGCCGGAGAATAAACCCGCCCTGGCCTACCCCCCTTCCTAAACCATCCTGCCCTCCCCTCAAAGCGTAAACCGCATCGGGACCTCACCCCTCCAATTCATGCCCGTCGATCCCCAACTCGGGCCACCACACAAATAAATCACACGGAATAATAACACCCTACCGAGTATAATACCACCCACAATAACACTATTCACAGGGCTGAGATTCCGAGACTAGGTAGGTAGGCTGAGCTCTGAAACCAGATCTGGCTTGATGCTGGGACCCGGGTTCGTCGATCCCTCCTCGTCCCGAGCGGCTGGGCGTGCGAGGCGAAGAGGTTGGGGTGTTTGATGGGCAGAGGATCGGGATTTTGGAGAAGGGGGGGGGGGGGGGGGGGGGGGGGGGGGTTTTTGGGGGGGGGGGGGGGGGGTTTGGGGGGGGGGGGGGGGGGGGGGTTGCGGCTAATATTGAGATGGGGGATAAAGGAAGACGGGAGGTTCCGGGACTTGGATACCAATTCATCGTCATTAGAGCAAAGGGGCTGACGACTGTCTTGCGATCAGATATCGCAGTGATGAGCCGGCAGAAGGGGAAAGGGGAAGGCACCGCACAGAGAGGCGACACCAAGACAACCCAGCCGATGCATCCTCCTTCCCAGATAGACAGAACCAGCAAAACACATCAACCAAACTCCGACTAAATCAGGTAGGTAGGGGGTTCAGGCCATCGACAATCAATCCGATCTGGGTGCGATCGATCGATCGGGCAATCTTGGCGTGTTGGTTTCGTTTTCGGTGACCCGCCTCCAACACCTGAACCACCAAACCTTCCCTAGCAAGCACCTGGTAGGAGGTAGATTCAAGAACAAACACACGTACTTACACATCCCATACATAGCTACACAGTATCACAGCGGAAAAGAAAGACATATTTAACCTTAGGGAGAGTGTTTTTTCTGTCAAGAAACATCCTCCATTTGCACACTGAACCCAAACCGTGCCCATCCTTTCCCTTCCCCAACGCTAGCAAAGAGTTAAATGAGCGGATCAAAGAGCCAAACCAGGTTGGAAATAAAACTGAGGAATAAAAAAACGATGAGGGAATAGTCGAGAAAAAACAGCCGAGTAACTGGTATATGCTGCCCCAAACCCACACGTCCTCCCATCTCTTCGTCTCTCCGCTTCTCAACCGCCCGACCCCAGCTTTCCACCCTCCACATCTGAGCGCCCCATCCCGGTATAACACACTCGCAGACATACACGCCTTTCACAAACACAACTCAGACACACACACACACACAGCGAGACACAAGAGACACTCAAAAAGACCCAATATCAATGCCCTCTCCTACATCCCCCGTAACCACCATCCCCCCATCATCCACCCATCCATCAATTCATCGCTGCTGCCCCTCGCTATAGCCCGACCCCTACCAGCATCACGCTTTGCCATTCTTCTTTCCATCCATCCGTCCTCCCCCTCCCACTCCCCATTCCCGCGAGACGAAAACCGCGAGGGAGGGAGTGAAAGGGAGAAAAAGAAAAACAAGACAGAGAAATAAAAAAAGATACCACCTATCTGCTTTGCTTCCCGCCATATCATCCGGCATTTCAGAGGGAGGGAGGGTTTCAAAAAAGCGGCGCCGAGACGAAGCAGAACACTTCATGCTGCCTTGGAACAGAAAGGGAAAAAGAAAACAGACAAGAGACACAGAGACGAGAGAGAGAGAACGGGGAGTAAAAACAAGACTGGATAGGTAGGTAGATAGGTAGTAGCGCGAGAGAGAGAAAAAAGAAAAAAGGTTTCATACACGATTCAAAACCACCAACAACCTAAAAAAAACCAACACAGAGATTCATTATTAAACAAGATATTTTATCCTCCCCCCCAAACGACGGAATGAACGGCCGGCGGATCCATGGCGTCCTCGAAAGGATCGACGACATCGTTCAGGCAAATTCGATTTTCTTCTGTTCTTCCATGATGATCCGGGGCCAAGGGGGGCGGCGGGTAGTAGACAAGCCCAGGGGGAGCAGCGAACGATGGAGGGGTCATGATTCCACCAGTTCTCAAACGCAGCCCCCGGGAGGGGTATCTTTTTGAGGCGAAGCCATCAGCAAGGGGAGGGTTTGCGGCGCCGATCCCGTCTGGGAAGCAGCGGGAATCCGCGACGGCGGGCTTGTCGAGACAACGACGAAAACGCTCAGATGAGGCCGCAGAGACGCAAGTTCTCCTGGATGATGATGTCTGCAATTTACCAGTTAGCACCAATTACCCTGTGTCGCGGTTACACCTGGGACGCAAAAACATACCATTGACCGCGGCCATGACAAAGCGGATTTGTGTCGTGTCCGTCGCGCATGTGAAATGTGTGTAGATCTGCTTGCTCTCGTGCTGGTTGAGGCTGACGAAGCGGTTCAGGATGTAGTCGCAGGCGGCGCCGTAGTCGTCGTTGCCCTCGTAGTCGGGGAAGTAGTTCTTCATCGGGCTGACCGGCAGCTTCTCCTTGAACCGATCGATCTTGTTGAGGAACAGGATGATCGAGGTCTTGATGAACCACCTCGAGTTGCAGATCGAGTCGAACAGGGTGAGGGCCTCCTGCATGCGGTTGACCGTCTCGTCCTCGAACAGCAGCTGGTCGTACTCGGAGATGGCGACCAGGAACAGGATGGTGGTGACGTTCTCGAAGCAGTGGATCCACTTCTTGCGCTCAGAGCGCTGGCCGCCGACGTCGAACATGCGGTAGGTGAGCTCGCCGATGATGAAGGTGGTCTCGGTGATACCGGTGGTCTTGACACGCGACCGCAGGACGTCCTGGTCGTTGGGCATGTAGTCGGGGGCGGCAATACGGGCGATATTATCGAAGTAGCTATGAGAATCGGTCAGCGACGGCACACACGACAAACTTGATCAGCAAGAGATGTAGCACATACTACCGCGCCGAGTCGTTCAATTGGTACTCCCTTGACCGCTTGAAGCAGCTCTGGACACCGGCATCCCTCCACAGCGCCTCGATGGCGTTGCCAACCTCGGGGGGGAGGACGTCGCCCTCGATCTGTGCTGGTTGCATAAAGATGGTCTGGACGTGGTACTCCATCCGCGAGTCGGCAAGCGGGAGCTCTAGCGACTCCATGGCCTCGAGGATGACGCGCATCGACTGGACTGTGTTGCTGAAGATGATCTCCTTGAAGGATTCCCGCTCGTCGCGCGAGTAGCCGCCCTCGTGGATCAACTTCATCTGCTTCAAGATGGTCGACTTTCCGGATTCACCAGCACCTGTGCGAGAGAGAGTGTGTTAGATATGGATTGATTCGAGATGCCGAACCGGCCGCGCGGCGCGCAAGCGGCGGGAGCATTCGCAAACGTACCCAGAAGCAGCATCTTGATCTCATTGCGCTGTTGCATGCGATCCCTCTTCAGCTGGTTCTCGATCTCCTCGTTCCGGGCCTTGCCCTCCTTCTCCTCCGTGCTCATTCCGCAACCCATCTTGGCGGTCTGGCGAGGGCGAAAACAATAGGAGACGATGTGTAATCGATCAAAGGGCAAAGGGTATTGAAAGGGTTACTATGGGCGGATGCCACGGGTTAGTCGATCTGTGTCGCGGTTCCAAGGCGAGGGAAATGCAGGCGGTCGAGGCAGGTTCTCGAGCTGGAAGAGGCAGGTCTGGGTTCGGGGGGCGGACAGGGGAAATGCTAGCTGGCTGCCGGGGGGCGGCGACCAACACGGCCAGCGACAAAAAGCCATCGACACAAAACGATGCAAGGCGTCGCGCCGACCGGACAGTCCGACATTGATGCCGAGAGCCATCATCTCATCCCAAGATGCGAATGGGGGGAAGGGGGCGGGTGGCTGGAGGCGCAATGGGGCGACGGTGGCGCTGGTGCTAGACTTGGATGAACTCACCTGGTGCGGGAGGTTTCGCAGCGACTCGCCCCCCAGACTTTTTCGTGGAGCGTCTCTCAATCGACGGGCCGCAGGCGATGATGCGACGGCGAGGCGGACAGGACGACGACAAGGAAAAGGAGGAGAGGAGTGCACTGAGGCTGGGAGGAGCGGCGAGGGCGAGAACACCAGCGGTCGCCAAGGCAGGGGGACGGAAGGGCTGGGTTTGGGGCGGCACTGGGAGTGGTTTTGCTCGTCGCGCGAGGGTGTGAACCAGAGGTTGTGAGGGAGGGAGAGGAGGTGGGCGGGCTGGTTCTGTTAATGTGAGGAGATGCGGAGCCCTGCAACGCTGAATTTCGGGGGACGCAGCGGCCCTGCACGCAATGGCGAATCAGCGGCCTGGGGCGTGCAGGAAAGGTGGGGCGCTCAAGATCCCTGAGAAGTGGCCCGGATCAAATGCAACCACAGGAAAAGGAGTGGCCCAGCCAACCCTGTGCCGTGACGGGGCACCTGGAGCATTTACCTGGGCATTTACCTGGGGCGGAGGCAGAGGCAGAGGCAGAGGCAGAGAGGAGAGCCTGGCAGCAGGATCACGGCAGGCACTGCGCTGCGCTGCAACTGCACCGCTCACACCTCTGACACTCGATGCTACACCCTCCCCTCCTCTGATCCTGGGCCTGCGACTCTCGACTGCCGAGGGATTGACTCCGCGTACGAATGGCCACCCGTCCCATCTCGATGATATTATGGATGGCTGACTACTGTCCTGCGCACGAAGGAAGGACCACGCGCGCGAGCGAACAGAGGCTTCGTTCCCGAGAGACCGTGGCCCTTGGTGCTTGGGGCCGGGCGTGGGTGTGGGCGGTCCCCCCAACCCCAACCCCTGCCCCTGGCAGCGCCAGATTACATAGATTCCAGTGGCGCCTTCGCCAGCAAGGAACCACAGTTACTAACCCAAAGCGTCGGCCGAATGATGGATTTTTGAGCTATCGGAGATGTCATGCGTCGTGAGATCGGGAAGATCAATCAAGGCAGCGGCCGACCCGATCGCAGGTCGTTGCTGGCGATGGCGATGCTGCTGTCCATGGCAATGGGAATGGAGGAAACGGGAGGAGGCGCTCGGCACACAGGCCGCGGTGTGGGCTCCTCTCTCTATATTACTGTTGCAAGCCGGGTCGAGTTGCTTTGTTCCTGCGTCCGCTGCAACCTCCTGACTCTGGTGCTTTTTACCGCGGCGAGCGAGCCTTAGCCCGAGGCGAGGGCGGCGATGGGGTAAATCCGGGTTACCCTTCTTACTCACAAACCGCCCGCACGCTGCGCTGCCAAGGCCGCCGTATGAGTGTGTGGGCTGTGACGGCCGTCGACGAGGCGCATCGAGAACAGCGATGTGCTGGCACACTGCATCAATCGGCACCAACAGGTCACAATGGGTTTGTTGGAACTTTGGGATCTATGTCGCGGGCAGCAGGTATGCCGTTTTCTAAACTGAGACCTTCCTACCCATCCAGCACCTCCTGCCTACCTTCACCTCGGTGTCGTTCACACCTCCCTACTACACAGTAACTACACAGTATCTCCATCCCTTCATCTACACTGCTTCCACCTGGGGAGCTCCGGAGCTCATCGGCAGCGCTCACCGTGCCATACAAGCAAGCATCGTCAGCCACACCTGAGCTCGCTGGCCAACGACGGCCAAACATTTTGCTCCCTCCGGCCCCTGGTCTGTGACCCTCTCCAGTCGCCGATCGACGTCGTCTAGGTGTGGCAACGGGCCGAGCTGGGACCTTCACCAGGGAACCAACAACGAACAGCTCACATCTCGCCGCTTGATCTCGCACGCACGCGCCCACGCGCACGCCCTCCAGCCCATGCACACACGAGCAGGGGACGATGCCTCTCTGGCAGACGTTTAACTCCGATGATGCTGATACCAATGCCTGCTCGAAGGGGAGGATGACAGAGCTTGGCAACCCCTCTTCTCTCAGGTGGCCCCCCCCCCAAAACCTGAATTTGCCCAGCGGCTTGATGGAATCGCGATCGATGCACCCCCTCCAAAAAAAAAAGGCTGTGAGCGAATCGCACCGAGCTCTCGCTGTGGCGGCCCCCGCCTCTTCCGGCCTAGGGATACGCCATCATCTGAGCATCAGGAACTGGCTTCTCACTCCTCGCGAATAATTACCACCACCTGCGGATTAGTTATCAACTCTTTGAACATCCCGAACAGCGAGAAACACGCCCGGTGGGGCGTTCGTTGATTCAGATCCGGATATAACACCGCATCCATGGTTGAGGCGCGCCTCCTCCCTACCCTCCCTCCCATTAACTTCAAGGGGAGGAAATGCAACCCACGAATCCATGCATCCCGTCCGTCCCTTGGAGTGAGGGGGGGTTTCATACCCAACCCCCTGAACTACCGCAAGTCCAACCTTCTTTGGTTCCTGGAATCCACGTTCTCGAACCGCCGCCGGCCGTGCGCCCAAACATGGAACTCCCACGAGTTTATGCCGCCGCCGCGGGGATAGGGGGAAGGGAGGGGGGGGCGATAGCGAGGGGGGCGGATCTGAGACGCGCTCCATAATTAACCACGCCGTTCTGGCTTCCCTTTCCATCCCTTTTCTCTCACGCGACGACGACGACGACGACGCACGAGGCGGGGCGGCGCAGGGCTCCCACAGACGCTTGACGCGCGCGCGCGCACCATTTCGACCTGGTCCCCCTAATGATGCTTGCTTGCTTGCTTGATACCTAGTTAACCTGTGACGGGGGTGGGGGGAGGGGTCTTCTTGCAGCGCCGTTGACTGACTGCCCGCCACTAACTGACATTGACAATGCCGGACCAGGTCTTGAAAAGGTAGCCAAGGAAAGGAAAGATCCGACGGGACAAGGGACTTGCACGCCCGCGCGTGTGGTGTGGTTGTTGCTGCTGGTGTTCGGTGCCGAGTGGCGCTGGCGATCGTGTGTTTGGTGAACCTTGCTGCCCTGAGTCAGGGCAATCATCACCATCAGCAACAGCTGCAGAAGCAGCATGTTAGCGGTGCTGGATGATTTCCAGAACATGTTGGAGGTCTCAGTTGCGCAGGCGGGCTTCGAGACATGGGAAACATGATCCATGTTGCCTGCTGCTGCTGCTGCTGCGGTGCGGCGTGTCTCTGTGTCCTTCCATCCTTTTTCTTTTTTGATGTGCCCTGGTCTCTGGTGGCCAACCTCGCCCGCCATCGCTCGCTTGCTACCGATTTCTACAGGATCTGGCTTCGGATCCCGGGTATCTTCTTCATCGAAGAGTTTTCTTTTTCTTCTTCCCCGGTCTGCTCAGCTTCTTAAACAACAGCCCTGGGGACGACGCCGCTGATATAGGTATCCCATCCCTGCCCACAGTGTTTTTAGCAGCGCCTCCTCCCCCCCTCCCCCGTTTTCCTCTGTCGCCGGCCCCCTGGCTGCTCTCCCCGCAAATGTGATCGACGGTGACGGCCGATCAGGGCCAGTTAAGCATTCAATGTACCGGTAGGTAGCCATTTTCTCAGCAAGCGCGCAAACTCCAAAACTCCAGGCCAGGTTTGACATGCAGAACGAAGCGAACCGATGTTTTCCCTTCCCCCCCGTCTGGGATATCGTCGCTTGCTTTGGACCAATAGCAATTTCAGGTCCCGGCAGCAGCGCGCTACCCATCTTGGCTGGGTGCCGGCTCTCTCTCCCATGGACCCCAAGACCCTTTCACCGCCGACTAAAAAAGTGGTGGTGGCCCTGGCTGGTGGGTGGTGGATAAAGCGGGTTCTTGGTCCTTACATTTGGATTTTGGGAGGCGAGGTCTGCTGGTCCCCCAAAAAGGATGGGCACACGGACCACACGCACACCCCACCGCGCCCCTGGTTCCTGGCGCCGCCGCAGCGGCAGCAGCAGCAAAAATGGGTCCCCGGCCAGCTTTTCCCAGCACGAGCAAGCCCGCCCAGCCCAGCCCAGCTGCTGGAACAGCTGATGACGGTGGGGGACGGGGGAGGGAGGCGGAGATGGACAGGATGGATGCTTTCTTTCCCTTGTTCCGCGGAAGCAAAACCCAAAGCCCAACCCACAGACGGGATTCTGACCAGACACGAAAAATGAAAATAAAATCCCCACGCCCGCGCGCCCCCCTCTCCTCTCCTCTCTCCTCTTCCGCCCCTCTTTCTCGGCTTCGGCAGATTTGGGTGGGGGGAATGGAGGAGAGGAGAAAGGGGGATTTCGGCATGGCCGTGTGCGCCGCGCTCCTTCGCCGCGGCGCTTTCTTTTCAGCCAGCCGGCGGGCGGGCGAACGGGGCGCGCCATGTCGTCGTCGACGTTCGTCGCGCGCGTGGTGGGTGGTGTCTGTTTCTCCCTTTGCCACCGCGCTTGGCCTGGGGGGCCCATCTGATCAGGAAACCACCGCCGATCCGGAAGGTGAGAAGTCAGGAAGGGACCTTTTTGGGGGGCCCTGGGTTGGAGTTCGGCCCTGGACCGTGCGGTAATTGCACTAGACACAGGCCGGGGGATCCAGGGGGAGGGGCGGTAGGGAAAGGGAAACCAGAATTGGGAGTCCAAGCGCAACTCTCGTTTCGGTGCAGGCAAGACATGCAGCAGGGCGAGCGGGGGTGGGAAGACGACGGCGCGCGGTAGCTAAGGCAAGGCACAACAGCAGCTGACGCACCCAGTTCCTGGGAACGACCACCAACCAGGACTAACTGGGTATTGGATACCACCGGGAGGTCCATCCCGCCCGCCACGCCTCGGAAGAGGCCCGCCCACTTTTTTGCGGATGACGGATGGCGTGGAGGAGGAAGAGAGAGCAAAATGGGGGTTCAATTTTGTTTTTTCTCCAGGTGACCCGCCAGAATCGCACGACGAGGTCCCCTCACAACTGGCATCCCCCCAGCTGCGACGCCTCCGCTTGGCACCAGCTAGGATGGAACAGGCAATATTCCAGAAGCTGGGGTGGCCCCAGGCCGGCTTTGATGAGAGATGGGACGGAAAGGGACCAGACGACAGAGTGGGGGGGGCACAATGAGGTGAGATGGAGAGGTGAGAGGTGAGAGGTGAGAGGTGAGAGGTGAGAGGGGAAGGGTTGAACACACAACGGATGGCTCGGATCCTGGAGGTGCTTCTGCCATCTCGCAAACCTGAGATGTGAGCGTAACAGTGCAGCAAGGCTAGCGGACAATGGCCCTGCGTTGCCATGTGCCATGTGCCAGACTAACGCCAGCCAGCTAGCCCGATCATAAACGCTTGTTGATGCGAGTTGGGCTGGGGATGTCAAGCAGGCAGGGTCAATGCCCCGATCTCAAACATGAATTGATGAAGCCTGCATTTCCATTGGGAGGAAGGGAGGAAATGGGATGGGATGGGATCCTTGGCGCAGCTCAGTGGCTGGCCTGCCTCGACATGGGGGGCGGTCACCCGGCACTTGGGCCCAGCGATCCGTGGTGGGTGTGTCCCGGTTCCCGGATCCTCGCCAACGCCAAACAACACGCCTCTGCGGTTCAGATTCTGACGAGTTGGTCCAGACGGTGCGCGCCAGCTAGTTGGTCGCAGTCCATCCCCCTCTCGCTCAGTTCCCTCCCCCCTCCCCCCCTGCCCCCCCGCGCGCGCTGTCAGTTCCGCCATCCGCCGCCACTCCACGATCCATCACCATGGCGTCGACTGCTATCCACATGTCCCAGCTTGGCGCTCGCGGTATGAATTTTGTTGATGCCCGTTTCCAGATCCAAAACAGACCTGAGCAATGGCTGTCTGATACGCGGCTGGACTCATACTGACCCGAGTAAACAAATATCACAGCCTTCAACCACAACTCCAGCAGCGATGCAGAGGCCGAGTATGACCGCCTGCGCGACTTAGCGCGGAGCGAGGGCGACAGGAAGAAGTCCTGTTTCGACCAGGTATGGCGGGATTCTGCTCGCTGCCGTTCCACAAGCCAGAAACTGTTTGCTGATTCACAACTGCCATGAGTGTAGGCCCACGAGGCGTATGAGCGTGGCGACGGCGCCGAAGCGAAGCAGCTCTCGGACGAAGGCATGCCAGTCCCGTCCTCTCACTCACACCCCTCTTGTTCATTCTCACCACCACCCTCACCCTCACCTGCCCCCTTTTCGCCTGCCCAACCCCTCTAACCCCCCCCACTCAGGCAAGCGCCACCAAAAGAAGCAAGCCGACTACAACAAGCAAGCGTCCGCCTACATCTTCCGCGAGAACAACGCGCCGGGGCGGGTTGCCGACGACACCATCGACCTGCACGGGCAGTTCGTCGAGGAGGCCGAGGACATCCTCGAGGAGCGCATCCGACACGCGCGCGCCACGGGCCAGTCGCACCTGCACGTCATCGTCGGCAAGGGGAACCACTCGACGGGCCATGTGCAAAAGATCAAGCCGCGCGTGGAACAGCTGTGCAGGGAGCTGGGATTGGACTATGCCACCGAGGAGAATGAGGGGAGGATTTATGTGAATTTGCAAGGGGGGAGGGTGGAGGGGAGGCCACCGCCGCTGTCGGCGCAGCCTGGGGGGCACCAGGGGGGTTACGGTGGTGTTGGTGGTGGTTATCAGCAGCAGCATGGTGATGGATATCAGCAGAGGCCGCCGCAGCAGCAGCAGCATCACCAACAGCAGCACCAACAGCACCAGCAGCACCAGCGCCCGCCGCAGCAGGAGCAGCAGCAGGAGGACGACATCTTTGGGTGCCTCAAGGCCTGCTGTCTGGTCATGTAGGCGGGTGGTGGCGGTGGTTGGTTGCTGTTGTGTTGGGATGAAGTCCTGCTGGGAGTTTGTGGTGGGTGGAGTGGCGGCCACTTGGCCGTGGTACTCGTGGCTTCTTTGCATGGCATTGTTGGAGAAAGGGGAGCATAGCCAGCGTGCCGGTTTGTCGTTGGTGGTTGGTTTTACTGTGGGTTATGTTGTGTTGGATCTCGTCTGACCTCCCATCGCGCTGTACCTGCCTACCTAGACACAAACACAAGATTCTTTTCGAGACACAAAGAAGCGGCGCCTGACAGGTGTCCATGCCCGCCTGCCACATATGACCCCTTTTTGAAACTGCCCTGCCTTGCAATGTGCTTGGCCAGGCAAACGGGAGAGCAGCATCATCAGCGAGGCTTACCCCTGATCCTCTTCACACCCAACCCAAGGGGGTTGTACCTGCCTCCCATCCACCACTACCAATATTGTTGTTGTTGATTCCACTCCCTCCCAACTCCCAACCCCATGCGGTGCCTCCCATCGCCGAAGACCTACCCAACAACACCCAAAACCCTCACGGGCATCCGCGCAAACAGCAGCAGCACATCTCAGTATCCCCCATCCAGTGGCTATCAACCACCATTCACCGAACCCCCGACATCAACAGCCGCCCATCAAACACCGCCCAAACCCAAACAACCCCCTTTCCACCCAACCCAACCAAGAGAACAGACAAGACGACAATGAAAAAACACCGCCCCCCTCCCACCAAACAACACCAACACTATCACAACCCCCCCACCAAACAACACCAACACTACCACAAGCCCCCCACCT
>MU855632.1:0-30889 GCA_033296695.1 Staphylotrichum tortipilum
GGGGGGGGGGGGGGGGGGGGGGGGGGGGGGGGGGGGGGGGGGGGGGGGGGGTTGTTGGAGGAGCGAAGAGAAAAGAGAGTGTGGAGAGTGTAGAGAGTGTGCGGCTCCACGATTCCAAAACCCAGGGCAGGGGTGTGGAGGAGAGGAGGAGGAGGGGGAGGGGGTTGATGGTGGGAGGGAGGGGGACAGACACACCGCGGGGGCGTGTCTGAGGGCGGGGGGCAGGGGGGTATGTCAGAATCGTCTAACATCAAAGGGGGCTGCAGCCACAGGAGTCGAAGCCAGGAAGATGCAAGATGCAACTTTGGGGAGAGTTGGAAGATGGAATCTTGGGGCTACAGCAGCCCTGTTGCCCAGCCTCTGCCCTGTCGCCCTCGCGCCTCCCCTGCAGGACCCGTCTGGCCTGGTCGCTCCTGCCGGTGGCGGCTGCCGAGGCGGGCCTAGGCCAGGCACCGCGCACAATCGAGACGAAAAAGGAAAGCGTGCCTTGCAGATGAGACCAGGCACCACTGCTCCAGGCCCGCAGCTGCCCGAGTCGACCCCCAGGCGCGACCCAGGACAGCCCTCGTCCAACCGCTGGGTTTTTCATCTTGTGTTGAGTGTCTTTTGGCGCTCTCATCTTCTGGTCGCGGCCATCGTCGACGGCCAGCGATGCGCCCAAGAATAACCGTCAATCGCGATGCCCGCCCTGCTTGCCCCAGCTGCTGGTTGCCGATCGCTCTGGTACACACACGCCACACGACTGACCTCACAACGACCTCACACGGCCGGCGGCGTATGGACGGGCAACAAGCGGTGGGCAACCGCCAGCGCCAACTCGATCAGAGCGCGTTGCAATGGCGGCCCCAGCGCTGGGATGCTAGGATGCTCGACTGAAGTTGAGGCCGCTGCTGTGCCAGATGCCGATGGGCGACCCCTGCGCGACCCCGGTCGGGCCAATCAGCAGCCCCAGATCGCTGGCGATCGGACAATCTGCGTCTCGGGATGAAGCGCAAGCGAGCCAGCATTAACTCCGCTCCCTGTCGTGGGGTCATTCCCCACTCGCCCCTGGAGGCGCTTCGCTGCCCCGCGATTGAGCAGCGCCAGTCCTTGCCCTCGTTGTGCTTCTCCCATTCAGCCGCGCTGCCAGCGTCGGGCAGGATAGGGCAGGACAGGGCAGCGCAGGGCAGAGCAGGGAAGCCGCTGTCAGAGGACAGCCGCTCCTCGGTTCCCTGTCCACGGATATCGGCAGCCCGACGGAACGCCAGGGCTCGTTTTTGATGCCATCTCTTGGGTTGGGCTCCTCGCTGGACCGCCGCCGTCACACGCGCGCACTGGCTTCGGCTGCCGGCGCCTGTCTCACACCGCAAGGTACTCTCGATGATGGCGGGATATGCGTTGGCTTGACGGACACGCAGCTCAACGCCGCCCACCGCAGACACGGATCACGACAGATTGCAGATTGGGTTGGAGCGGCCCTCCGTCGAAGACGGTGGCGGATCAGCTAGAGAAGATCGCCAGCCCGCCAACCCAAGGTCCTGGCCGAAGTGGACTCGTGGGCTGGCCGATTGCGGATCCGGGCCGGGCCAAACCCTCAGGGCGGACCATCTGTTCTCGAGCACGAATCCACCTGTGTACCTGCGAATGCTACCGTGACTTCACATGGTAGGATGGCGGCGTATTTCACATGGGGCCAGCGGCGGAATTAACCTAGTCTGGGGTTCGATGAGACTTGGGCTGAGGGCTTGAAGGGCTTCCGGGGCCCTGGCCCTACTCCGTGGTCCTCAGTCTGCAACACGGCTTTCCTCCTGGGGCGGTCTCCTCAGCCATGACCCTGCCACCTCCCCCGACCCCCGCCCACGCCGCGCTGCCGGGCTGCAGAGCCCGGGATACGCCCGTGAGAGACTTGACGCTCGGCATCGCTTGGAGCCAGCTCCGGTGTGCCAAACGAGCGCCCGGACTCCGAGAGATTCCTCGACCATAACGTCACCGAAAACAAAACCCCCATCTCCCACAAGACTTGCCTTGGACAGCTCTGTTCCCGCTTCGAGGATTGTCATTGCAGCTTTGTCAGTCTACACAGCACACTGTGTACAGATTATACTCGGCTAAACGGCGCAACCCCAAAGGTTCCTGGACAAGGACGTGGGATGGCACCTTGATTCCTCAGACGCCCGCCGCCCACAGAGACCAATGTTTCGGCGGCCGAGGCCCGCGATTGGCCACGGGCCGCACTGTCCCGACAAAAACGAGGTCGTCACAAACAGAGTTCGTTCCTGTGCCTGTCTCAGCGACCCAAATGGGGATGGGGCCCGCCGACCGAGTGCATTCGATGACAAGCGCCGAGCAACAAGCTCGTGGGTCGGGGCAGGGGACCTGGACGGACCCCTGCACATCTTGAGACGACCCAGTGCTCCTCCACCCCCCGAGGCACCCCCGAACTGCCTCTCTCACTCTCCAGAAAGATTAAAATTGCTCGCAGTTTTTGAAACGCTCCCGCTTCTTCGTCTGAACCAGCCTATCGGTTTGACAGTACCGATCTGGACTACCTGGACACGGGACGAAGAGACAAGGTCGAGAGGGGGGAAGTCAGCTGCTCGGATTTCGATTTCAGGTTTGGCAAAACTTGCTCCTCCTTCACCCCCTCCCCCCCCTCCCCCGTGCAGGCAGCCGGCCGGCTTGCGGTAGGCCAGACCTCACTCCCCATACCCCTCCCCGCCCGCCTGCAGAAAAAGAAGCAGAAAGAGAAAAAAAAAGCTTGACTCTCCATGGCTGCGTCAGCAGCCGCATGGCCCCGACTCCGAGATCGCCAGAACGAAACAAGAGGCGCTCCGAAAATGCTCGGCGCCAGACTGCCCGCGGTCGCGGCCCCCAGAAGAGAGATCTGAGCTTGGCAAGCGCATCACGATCCAAGCCCGACGAGACGGGAAGATCACGCACAAGACGTCCGGGTGCTCTCGTTGGGAGCCTGCTGCTGTCGGTTTCCCGATCACAGCCGGAACATCATCGTACGTTTGTGTGCAGGGTGGGGGGGTGTACGCATGGTGATCACTGTTCTGGAAAGACCGGCGGATGTGCCGCTCCCATCCCTCCCCGCCTTTCCCCCCCCAAACTACCGGCCTGCGGAATGGATGTGATGGGATGGGGTAGATGGGATCGGCGGCTCATCGTCTGTCTGTCTTAATGGGGGCTATCGAAGCCGCGATAACACCGGCGCGCCTGTCTTAGAGATCGTCTTCTGCCTGCGGTGGTGATGACGACGCAGCGTTTAAGCTGACGACGATCATGTCCAGCCACGCTGCCAGCCGGTAACCCGCCCGCGCGACCTGCACCTCGACCACCGGCGCTGCTGCCTTGTAGTAGCTGGTTCCGAGCTCCTGGCCTCTGATGGCATTCGGGCCGTCCGGCAGGACTATGTGGAGGGGGGGGTTGACGGGGTTAGCCGTGTACCTCAAGGGCACCTTACTGGCTTCTCTCCTGAACACACAAGGGGTAATGGGAAAGAAAGGGAGGCAACAACTCACCCGCCGTGCAAACATAAGCATTACACTCAGTCGCCCACGCCAGCGCGGTGGCGACCGGGTCCGAGATATTCGCGCTCTTCAACCACCCACGGCGCGCCGCGGCGTACTTGCCACTCTTGATCTCGTGCGTGAGCTCCCCCGCCCAGCGGCGGGCCGCCTCGTACGGCCTGCGCCGCACCCCGCCCACGAGCTTCTCAGCGATGCTTGAGTCCCACACGTGGTGCAGATTCACATTCCGCCCGTCGAACAAGACGGGGATCCCGTTTCCGCCGCGCGCGACGTTCTCTGTGTGCAGCGGCTGGTGCATGTCCCCGATGAAATGCACGACGAACTTTGCGGCGATGGCGCGCTCGTCGTCGGGGAGGGTGGAGTCGAGCAGGCGCGTGGTGTAGTTGTTGAGGGCGGCGACCACGCACCCCCGGTCGGTCTTGCAGTCGCGGGCGAGGTCGACGCCGCAGTATGTCGGGGGGTCGTCTTTCGCATCAATGAAGTGGAAGTCGGAGGTGAAACGGCCCCATTTGGTGTAGCGGACTGAGTCGGCCCAGGTGGCGATCCCGGCGAGGTAGTCGGAGGTGGTGTTGCCCAGGAGGGTCTGGAGGAAGGTGGTGGTGGAGGGGGAGACGAAGGAGGAGGCGATGTAGGCGACGCTGATGTGGCCGAAGCCTGGGAGGAGGGAGGGGGGTTAGTGGTTGGGGTTCTCGCGGGCTGGGATGTCATGGCGGTGACGGGTGATGGATCGCTTACCGCCCCATGCCGCCGCGCTCGGCAGCGCTGCCGTCCCTACGACGGCGATAGATGAGAGCTTCATGCTGGAGGGGTTGCGCGTCCGTTCGGGTTGGCGGTGTATCGCTCTGGATAGTGTCGCCGATGGGTTGAAAGGAAGGAGAGATCGCTTCAAGTAGTTACCTGGACCGAAGCCGACCAGGCTAACCAGCCGGTCAGCCGCGCGCGGCGGAGAGGTTGTCGTCGGCGTCGTGTTGAGCGAGGCTCGCCGGGATCAGGGTTGCTGGGGGAACGGGCTGGCGAATCAGGTGCGTCGGTTCCTGGGGCGGGCCCCACGTGTGGGCGGGATGCCCAGCCATGGGACGGATGAAGGTTTTCGGTGTCAGCCGTGGCTGTCGGTGGGCTGCTGATGGGCGGAGGCCATCTGCTGACTCTGGTGATGCGACCATTGCAATATTGTCGCGGTGTGGATGGGTTGTGTTACCGTCGTCGGTGTCAGTGTCGGCTTCAGCGCTGCCATTCGAAGGTGGAGCTTGAACTGAGTAATTCGCCAGGGTTGGCTGGCGCGCCACGAGACCACTGCTCAGCACCAAGACCAGCTGAATGCAGATGCGGGGTGCTTGTCTTGGGCGCTTCTGTCGTGTTGTGCAAAGCTCACGCTTCAGGTGCCACCGACTCAAATCGCTTGCAGGCAACTTTGTCCTTCTTGCAGCTGCCATGCAGGGTCCTGGAATGACGCAGCGAGTGCCCGCCCAACCAGAGCGCAACAGACGAGTCGGGTGGCCATCCATCCACTCATACCCAGCTTCCGTTCCGATCGTGGATTGGGGGTTTGATTGATTGGGAGGGTTGCTTGCCTCTCTCGGTAGGGTGTCATCTGGTTATCGCGCTGCAATCTGTGCCCCGCGATAAGGCCCTCGGCAGGCGTTCTGCTGGTGACCTCACCGACGAACCTGAACTGTGGGTGACTCGAGGCGCACACGTGCAGACTTCAACCCTCAAAGGCAACCAGGCTGCCCGAATAAACCTGTCGAGCTCCGCGTCCGCTTGCCCGCTCGTCCGAGTTCTCGACTATAATCGCTGTTACTTCATTCCCTGCACACGTTCCAGGCACTTGGATTCGCCTTCAATCCGTCACCATGCTGCCCTCGCTTGCCGCCGCCCTGGAGGGCCTGGACCTCCACGGCGCCAGCCTGGGCGAGGCGCTTTCGGGTGTCTTTGGCAGCGTCAGCTTGACAGCTTGGATATGTCTCCTGGTACGCACGGCAGGTTTTGCGGATGGGGATGGGACATGGCTGACCGGTATCGCAGCTCCCGCAGTTGATCACCAACTACAAGGCCAAGAGCGCCGACGCTCTGTCGATGAAGTTCCTTTTGATCTGGTTGTTGGGCGACGTAGCCAACCTGTCGGGTGTGTAACCATCCTCCCCGCCTTTGATCACCATCCCGTCCTCATCGCGGATCACTCCCCCACCAGTCCATCGCTAAGCCCCCCTCCGCAGGTGCCCTCTTCACAAGCCTCGCGCCCTCGACAATAGCCCTCGCGAGCTACTTCTGCGTCGCCGACTTGATCCTCATCAGCCAATGCACCTACTACAACACCATCAACGCCCGCCGCCGCGCCGCCCTGCTCGAACAACACCAGCACCACCATCACCACCACCACCACACCTCCCATCCGACCGACACCACCCCCGCGGAGGCAACCACCTCCACCACCTTACCCCCCGCCACTGAACCGACCGAATCCTCCCCCCTCCTCCGCGCCGACGAAACTCACCACCGCCGCCCCCGCTCTGACTCGAGCGGCCTCCCCGGCTCGCACCAGCGGCACTCCCTCCGGCGGCGCTCGAGCACGGGCCTGGTGGACCCGCTGACGCGCATCATCACGGGCGAGGACGACACGCCCGACGCGAGCCCGTGGCTGCATAACGCGGTCAGCTTGCTGGCGGTGTGGGTGGTGGGTGTGGTCGGGTGGTGGCTGAGCTATAAGATGGGGGCGTGGGGCGGGGATGGGGATGGCCCCAGTGGTGGGGAGGGGGATGGGGAGTTGAGTAAAGAGCCCGTGGCGGTGGTTGGGATGGTGTTGGGGTATGCGAGCGCTGTTTGTTATCTCTGGTATGTCACCTCTTTGGTTGTTTCCCCTGATGAGGTGTGTTGCTAACAGGCCTCAGCGCGCGCATCCCGCAAATTATCAAAAACTACCGCGAAAAGTCGTGCGAGGGCCTCGCCCTCCTCTTCTTCCTGCTCTCGCTGACGGGCAACTCGACGTACGGCGCGAGCGTCATGGTGTACTCGCAGGAGCGCGACTACTTCCTCCGCGCGCTGCCCTGGCTGCTCGGCTCGCTGGGCACCATGGTCGAGGACTGCATTATTTTTGTGCAGTTCCGGCTCTATGCGCCGCAGAGGAGGGTTGTGAAGGCTGCGGGGACTGCTTGAGCTCTCTCTTAGCGGCTTTGGGCGCGGGGGAGGATGTTGATGGGGAGATTGGGAGTGTTATGGTATGACTACCGTGACTTTACTTTACCGCTGGGAGGAGATATTTCGTCGGGACTATTGACGACGGTGGGACGGACTTTTCTATGATATGATCTGGCGGGAGGGGGGGACACGGACTGGGGCATATCTCTGCATACCTCACAGTTGTTAGGTTTTCTCTCTGCTTTTGCATTCATTCTGGGGCGCCGGGGCTTCTGGGGCGCCGGGGCTTCAGGTTGTTTGGTCTTGGGGCGTTCGTTTGGGTGGGATTAATCGGGTCATTGGTTTGGTATCTTTGCATGGGGGAAGAATGGGTGTGTTCTGTTGGGTTTTATATTGGGGAAGCATTGCTCTTTTGGAGGATGGATGTTGCTGTTTAGGTTAACCTACTACCTAGGTACCTCGGGGAGGTAAATATTTTAGGTATTGGCAACGGGACATGGAGATGACGTTAGCTTTTGAGATGGGTGCTGGACTTGGTGTCTCGGGTTTGGAGGGGTTGTCTCGGAAAATGCGATGGCATCGAGAGGTCCTGCTGGGGCTGTCCGAGATTTTAAGGTTCGCACCGTTGTAGTTGATGTTTATCCCCCATCCTAGCCCCTCGTGCAGATAATAAATATCTTCCATCAAATCCAAGCTTGACATCACCAACCTGCCCGGCGTAGCTGCCCTCCACAACAGACATGTGTGCGGCGGAGGTGTGCCATCACGGTGCTGGTGTAATCCCGCCAAGCCCCGCCCTCTCGGGCCGCGTTTGAAGATGACCCCGACCCCCTGGCACATCCCCATCAGCAAGACCCCCTAGATGCCCTGGATCCCATGCTGACCTGTGCCCTTCCCATCCCCGCCAAACTTTATTTTTCGCCTCCCCGATGGGCCTGATTATGGAGAGGATGATGATTTTGTTTATCAACGGGTTCAAAGCCCGTTTTCTTTGGGCATGCCTTTTGAGCTTCGAACTGGACCTAAGGCATGTAGGTAGAGAGAGGTAGGTTGTCCCGTGACAGCTTGCGGTGTGTGTGTTCCATTGCCTGACCGCAGTTTCAGGCCTGAAACCGCGGGCCTGCGGTGCGCGACTGGTCGGGGAGGGAAAAGAGCTGCAGTTGTGGTTCGGCCCCTCGCGGGCGTCCCGCCACGACCCGAGTTTCAGGTGGGCGCGCCCAGATGGAATTTGCCGCCCAGTTTCGCGGGTTCGGCGGTTGAAGGTCTGGGGCTTGGCGGGCTGGCTCGTTCTCGATGATCGGCTTTCCGTCCGCCTCCTTGGACCTCTGCTCCCCGTCTCTCTTCCTCCCTCTCATTTTTGGTGTGTGTATGTGTAATCTGCGCTGTTGTTGTGTGCCTTGATTGATCGGCACGTTTGCAGCCAGCCTCAACGGCAAGCCGTCTTCTCTTCTTCTTCCTCCTCTTCTTAATCGAATCTACTTACCTACCTACCCTGGTATCTTAATACCCCAGCTGGCTGGGCTGGTCCTTCTGAATCCCTTCACATTTTTCCTATTCCACAACGACGACCGCCCGACTCTGGAGTAGGTGTCCTGTCCTCCAGCAGCAATAACAGCGTAATCCTGAACGAAACGCGGTGGACCTCCCAAACTCAGTCATCGGCAACCATGAAGTTCCCCGCCCTCGCCACCGCGCTGCTCTCGCTGTGCCTCTCGGTCTCGGCCGGCGTCGTCCGCACGCCCATCACGCCCGACCAGGTGGTGCCCAAGAGCGATGGGGATTGCTTCTTTGGTGTTACGACGCCGCAGGGATGCGGGTAAGTTGCTCCCTTCTTGTTGTCATGCTGGGCTGGGTGGTGTACTTTTGTGAGGAGTGGCTGGCTGACTTGATGGTGTGATAGACCCCTCCGCAGCGCCTGATTTTGCGTCGTCGCTTTTTGAAAGGGGATGCTTAGTTTCGCCGTTGCCGTTATGGCCGAATCTGTCATCGGGCATCCTCTCGGCCCTCCCTGGCCATATCAACTGGTGGGGGAAGCAATCTTCAGCCATGGAGGGATGATGGTCTTTGCAGCCCATGACCGTCGATGGTGAACGCCCCGAGCCAGATTCACCGAATGGAGCAGACCGGCGCAACAGGGCGCATCAGGATCAGTCAGCTTGCTCCGTCCCTGGTTGGAAATGGATGGTTGGTTGGGATGCAACGGGGCGAGCGAGAGAGCGAGTGGCTGGCGGAACTCGGGGGAGACAGCGGCTACTGTATGTCGTGGCAACAGCCCCCGACGCCAGCCTCGCGCGTTGATTTTTTGTGATTTAGGGGGGCGTGATGGATTCTCTTCTTTCTATACCCGACCTCGTTCGACATGTGTATACTTTTCATTGGGCGCCGCTTTCCCCCGGTTAATACAAGAGCATTCGCGTCGAGGCTGTCGAGAGTTGTGTGTGTGTGATTGGGTTGTGTGAATGTTGGGGTGGTCCATGGGAGCAAGGGGCTCGGTGTAAAGCCGCAAGTGGCTGCCTGAGCTGCTTCATCGTGACGCTCACCATCCAGGTAAAAGAGCCGTCGGAGACATCCAATCGTATTAAAAAGATTTTCCCCGGGGGCCAATTCGCATAGCTCGCCAATGCCATATACTTACACCGCTGCCACCCAAGATCCGCCATATTAAACCACACGGACAACCTGAGCGTATATGCCCTGTATCCTGTTTCTTAAACCTCCCATCCCCTACCCGTCTACCCCCTTCCCCCAACCGTCGACGATATCATGCGGGCAGCGGCGCGGGCGCGTCCGTGGCGGTGCCTTGTTGCAAGCCGGGCTGTGGGAGGAAGAGCGGGAGGTATGTGACGAGGAGGGACATGACTGAGAGGCGCGGGTTAGTTGGATAGAGTGATGATTGGGGGCAGGGAGTGGCATACGCGACATGCCGACGGCGAAGTAGCCGGGGGTGCTGTTGCCCTTCTTGCTATCCTCGCTCTCGCCCAGCCAGCTCTGCAGGCTGAAGACGACAGCGGCCCTGTTGAATGCATGGTTCGTCAGCTTGTCGTGTCTTTGGGGCATGGCGGATGCGTTAGGTAGTCGCAGGTGGATATCCAGGCGCGAAGGGCGCGTTGGACTCCGTGGGCTGGGTTGCGTGGGCTGGGGCACCGGGCAAGCTTACCACCCGATGTACTTGTTGCGCATAAAGATGGCGGCCATGGGCAGGGTGGAGGAGAGGGTCGACTGGAACTCGACGCTGTCGCCCTTCGGGGGCGGCTCCTGGTAGGGGATGACTTGGGCGTGGGATTCGAGGTTAGCTGGTGATTCCAGAGATTATCGGGGCGCGAGTCGCGCATCGCAATGGGAGGTGGCCACGGTCGCGGTGGCGGTCGGCACTCACCCAGGTCCGGCTGGCGCATATCCTTGGTATAATCCATGGCGATTTGCGTGTGGGGAGGCGTGGCTGTCTTGGGTCTCGGATCGCGATGCTGATGCTGCTGGCTGGGGATGGCGACGTGGTTTCGATTCAGTTCGCGACTCTGCACACAGTACGCCCCCTGGCTCCTGGCTCCTGGCTGCTCTGCTGGTGGGTCGATGCTCTGCAGTGGTTCTGCCCCACAAATATTTTAGCGGGAACCAGCGGCTCGGAAGAGCTTAGCGGGGGAAGGGGGAACGTTGGTGCTCCGCTCTCCCGTCGCTGATACGGAGTCGTTGGCCCCGCTCTTGGACGCTGCGCATCCATCTGATCCGTAAATCGATTCCCGACATGTTCTCGTCGTTAAAGCGCCCCCGCCAGCGTCGTGTCCGGAGCGGCCGACCGGCGGATTTGCAGACGAGTTGGTTGGTGGTGCGTTGGTGTGCCTGCTGCGTGGACTCTTGCTCGCCTCGCTAGCGAGATTCTCGCGCTGTGGACTTCCATTTTAAAGGGCTGCCCAGCCAGCCAACCAACCACCGATGCTGTCGACTTAATCTCTTGACTCTTCACAGGGCGGATAGTCGACGTGTTGGGCATGCTGACTCGACTCTCTGGGCCTCAAGATTTGAAGACCTCGAGACTCAACATAAGTGAGCGGTCCGGGCGGCAATCTCCGCACTCTGGGCCGTCGCGAATCCTGTGGACAGTGTGCTGTGGACGCTGCAGGTGTGGTCGCACAGGATGCCCAACCGTTCCGGCCTTTTTCCAGGGCCATCTGCCCTCTGGCCGTTGGCATCATCCATGCCCCGTCCATATTGACATCCCGCGCGGCATACCTTCGCCTTTCCGCGGGTTGGATCCCAGCGGCGTGCTGGCGAGGTGTGTGGGAACACGCACGACGAGCCACCCTGTCTGCCACGCCATCTGATAGAGCCAGGGATGCAGAGAGGGAGCCGCTGCCAAGGCAGGCAAGGAGTCGCATGTGGCCACGGCCGCACTGTGCTGCATCGTTGCATCGCGTCGTTGATGAGAGAGAAACAGAAGACATAGCATTCATATTGATGAGCCCGTCCGTTGCGTTTCAAAGTGAGATGCCGAGGAGAGCGCGGAATGTACGACACGGCGGGTGCCCTCACACAGAAGGCACAGAAGGCCCAGAGGGTATCCGTGGGGGTGATGCACGAGTCTCGATGGAATCTGCGCCGAAGATGCCGTCCTGGCCGCCCGCTCGCGGGCTCTCGTGGGGTTCGAGGGGCCTTCGGTTCACAAGTGGGCGCCGAGTTCCATCCAAGGATGCATGTCAGAATTCGTCCACGCTGCGCGGGGGTAATATCGGAGCCAGGTACGGTACGGAATACTGTGTGCAGAGAAACACCCGCACGCATACCCCCTGCCCACTGCCCGATTTCCGATTTCCATGGGGGGCCGTTTTTCCAATCTGGGCCACAAGGACCATGGAAGAAGGCTCAGCATATCCGGGGCCTGGTTCCCGACCTCCCGCCCGCGACCTGGGCTGGTCTGGCCTGGCCACCATCCCACCCTTTCATTCCCCTTCCATCATCTGTATCTCTGGAATTGACCTGCTGGGCAGGAAGAATTGCTCTCCGTCCTGAGCCCAGTCCAGCCACTCTCTGCACTCTGCACCCCGTCCCCCTGCCCACCAACCAGCAGCGCGCACCAAGCCAAACCCATCATTGTCACACACATAGCTGCACCATCTCCGCGTCGCTGCATCCCCGAACCGACAACGCTGATACCTAACTATTTGGGCAGTTCCAAGTTGTTGCTGTTCTGCTGAGTGAGCGAGTGGCCAGGGGTGTGTGCCTGTTGCTTCCGCAGCCAGGGCCTTGGTCTCGTTAACGTTGCCCAAACCAGCAAAACGAGCACTGCTCACCACCCACCCACAGCGCCCCCAACACCCACCACAGGCACCCGCTAGCCTGGCCCAGCACGCAGCAGGGAGCCCTGCAGTCAGGCCTGTACGAGTACGGACTAGGGGCTGCGCGCATTGGGTGCCCACTCCGTTGCGCGCGTGAGACAGGGGTCGGGTTCCGTCGATGGTGCTCCGACCTCAGCCCATCGCCATTGCCGTTGCCATCACCCGCCATCGCCGCCATCGCCGCCATCGTCGCCGCGACCATCGCTGTTCCCCCCTGCCATCGCCATCGACCACCCCATTGCCATCGCCGTCGCCGCCGCTGTCGCTCGACACCACCCCCGACCGACCTCTCGACCTCTCTCAACCCCCCATCCACGACACCTCGAGCCCCGATCTACCCCCATCTCCATCGACGACGTCGAGCGGCATGGCGCAGTCGCTCGTCCTTCTGCGATGACCTCCCGGCCCTCAGTGGGCGTCCAGCAGCGACCGCCCCAGCAGCAGCACATGCTGTCCACGCCGAACCTCTCGCAGCGTCAGGCCGCCCAACATCATCAACAACAACAACAACAACAGCGCGCCTCTTCACAGCAGCATCAGCAGCCGCTGCCGCTGCCACAGCAGCACCAACAGCCGCAGCAGCAACAACCCCAGCAACAACAACTTCAACAGCAGCAGCAACAGTATCCGCCGCCGTCGCCCGTCCGCAAGGACCCCGCCCTCTACGACTACAGCCCGGTCGACCCAGGCAGCGATGGCCCTCCTCCCGCCCGCCTCGGTCAGCGCCGTGCCGGCTCGCGCCTCAAGCTCGAGCTCTCCCAGGACTCGGCCGACTCCATCCTCCAGGGGCCCATCAGCGACTCCCCCGGCGGCCCCGAGTCCGCAAAGGCCTTCACACCCTCGCGCATCATGGCCCCCACCGACTCCTCCGACCTGGGTGACATGAGCCCCCGTTTCCCTGCCCACCCGCTGAGCGTCGAGATGGACATGCCCTTGCCCATGCCCCGCCGTCCCCCGCCCTTCGTCACCTCCGCCCCGCGCCGCGACATGCCCCCGCCGCCCGCCAGCACGAACCCGGCCAAGAAGGACACCCGCCCGAAGCCCTACACCGTCGAGCCCCCCGCCGCCGCCCCTCGCTACTCGGCACACGCCGATGCGGCCCAGAAACGACCAGGCGGCCCCGGCGGCCCTGCCGCCGCGGCATCCACGACAATGTCTGGATACGCAGACTTCTTCCCCTGGACCGGCCACCACCCCGAGGACCAGTTCTCAGACAGCGTCATCCGCCAGGGATACTACGACAAGGGCCTGTTTTCCACCGCCGAGACCCAGTCCGCCAAGGGGACCCTGTTTACCGCCCTGAAGCACAAGACCGGCCTGACCGCCCTCTCGTCCATCTTCACCGCCGTCCTCGGCCAGCGGAGGTTCCACGGCCAGATCACGGCCCCCTCGACCTTTAAGCCCCCTCCCCGAGTCACCCTCACAGACACCAAGCGGGAGGCCTGGCTGAGGGACCTCGCGAACCCCTCCATCTCGCTCCGCCGCCTCAGCCGCACCATCCCCCACGGTATCCGCGGCAAGGTGCTCTTGGACCAGTGCTTGAATAAGCAGGTGCCCACCGACCGCGCCATCTGGCTGATCAAGTGCGTCGGTGCAAACGAGCTCCGAGCCACCAAGCGAAAGGGCGTCAGCACACTGGTCATGGGTGGCGAGGCCAGGTGGATCAAGGACTGGACCGTCTCGGTCGAGCAGTTTGTTGAGAACGTCTATTTTGCTTTTGACGAAGACGACTGGAGATCCAAGATCAATTACACGTGAGTATTCCCCTTCTTGAGGTGGCCCATTTCTGTACTAACGTTCCTGCAGTACCCGACTGGCGGCACACCTCTTCTCCGAATACCTGCTCGACCGCGAGCACTACTCGGACTGGCTCGTCTCGAATCTCGAAAACAGCCCCGAGTCCCGCCTGCCCATGTGGATCCTCATCACCCGCCTGTACTGGGCCAACCTGCTCAAGCTGAGAAAGTATGGCCGCCGGTTGGTCACGGCGTTGATCAGCCACCTTCACCTAGTAAGTAGCCCTATACGCCGTCTCGGTGCTCCCTGTTAAAATGCTCATCCCGCCGCAGATATATAATCATCCCGACAGAGACCTCCTGCAGCCGCTGCTCCAGGACCTGTCGCAGTGCCTGAACTCGTTAATCCTGCGCAGCCCCGAAAACTTTGTCTCCCCCTCTACCTGGGCAAAGTACCGGGACGCCCTGAAAGCTTGCCTGCCGGCTGGGGACGAGGCCCGGCACAGCGCCTTCGCCGCCATCAACACCCGGAACGAGCACCTCGCCGCCTCCGCCAACAGGTCGCAGCCCGCCGCCCGCCACATCCTGGTACGCATGCTCGACGGAACCCTCCAGGCGCCCCTGCCCGCCGAGCTGCCCGCCCAGTGCTGGGGGATTTCCAAGGACAAGGACGCCCTGGCAAAGGCCCTGCTCGAGTGGTGCACCTCGCTGTACCGCCCCGGCCAGGCAAAGGTCTACGTCACGAGCCGCATCCTGCAGCACTGGAGCACCCTGGGCCTCGATCCGACGGTGGCCGTGCTGGATTTTCTGGATGCCGACGCGTGCGAGGAGCAGGAGCGTAAGGACACGCTCTACCACGTTGTCTGCGAGCTGGTCCGCGCCGGCATCTTCTCGGTGCCACGCTACGTCCAGTGGCTGATTGCTCGAGGAGGCCTGAGGAACCCGGAGGATGTGTTGCCGGATGGGCCGGCGCCGACACGCCTCCTTGCCGAGATCCCGGTCCACACTCTGACCTCTTCGCAACGGAACCTCAGAGGCGGCACCCTCCGCCGCGCCTCGTTCAGCGTGATCGACGAGGCGCAGAATGTCGAGTTTGCCATCAAGAGGATGAAACAGACGTTGGGTATGCCGATGGAGCCGCCAGACCCGATTCTGACCCAGAAGCCGTTCTCGCTCGCCAAGTTGTCTAGGCGTATAGCATCGGCGGACCGCGCTCTCAAGGCCGAGATTGGGTGCTGGCTGCGCGCCAGCTTCGCCGCCCACGCTGAGGAGAAGGACAAGGGGGGCGGCCAGGCGCCCGACATCTCGCCTGCCGTCTTCTACGCCGCCCGGTCCCTGCTTGAGGCGGCTGGCGACTTTTTCATGCTGGGGGAGATCTTGAAGACGCTGACGAGCCACTCGAGCATCGAGATTCTGGCCGCCATTGCCGACACAGTCAACCGGCACTTTTTTATCTTTTCCGCCTTGGGCGATGCCCTGCCGCTGTTTCGCAGCCTCCACCAACGGCTTAAGGCAGCCGCCTGCGAGCAGGGGATTGCGCTGCGCCCGCTCCTCGCCTCGCTCGTCTCGCTCGCCCCGAGGGTGCCCGGGATGGAGGAGCTCGCCTCGCAGCTGAAGAAGGACTTGGCGCTGACGGACCGCCAGAACCCTGTTGATGTGTGCTCGCCCGTGTCGGATAACATGGTTGCGCGGCTCCAGGACGAGGCGGGAGACCTGCACGAGGAGATTGAGAAGCTGCTCGCTGGCGGGTCGAGCCTCGACCGGGGCAGCATGGAGCGGCTGTTCCAGACCGTGGTGCAGCGGCTGCAGGCGTGCTGGGACAAGGCGGCGGATGAGCAGCGGGCGTACAGCAGCTTGCTCGGCCGGCTGCGGCTGTTCAACGCGCAGCACTTTGACGGGCTCATGGTTAAGTGGCTGTTGTGTCTCCGGACGCTTAGCAACCGCCCGTCCATCCTCAGGATCTTCCCGCTGCTCGTCTCGGTGGGGTGCTTGGATATGTGCGCCATCCTCGCGACGGCCTCGGAGCTGCCCGGTGCTGCCGGGCAGGGCGCGAGCGTCGCGCGGACGCCGACCACGGCTGCCGCCACGCCCCAGGTTGTGCAGATTACCTACCGAACAAGATACATGCAGGAGGTGCTGCAGCTGCTCACAGCGCCGATCTGGCAAGACGACCTCCTGACCGCCGACGAAGTCTATTGCTTCTCGATCCTGCAGGACCAAGCGATCCGTGAATGCCCCAAGGAGGTCCTCAGTCTCATCTTCCTCGCCTCGGCCGAGTACTCGTACGCGCGCGGACAGAACGACGTCGAGGGCCTGCCGCTGGAGGCCGACGTTGTCCAGCAGAGCCTGCTCGAGCTGCTCAAGCGGCTGGTGCTGCGGGACGCGACGGGCGTCGCGCGGGCGCTGGGGGTGAAGAGCGCCAACTCGCACGCAGGCGGCTGGATCGACAGCCTGACGACCAAGCTGCTGATCCCGACCGCGACCAACCAGACGCACGTCTCGTTTGATCAAGTCCTGGAACTCACCAACGAGTTCACCCTGCCCTTCTGCCAGGTCAAGCTTGCGCTCAGCCTGAGCATGAACGAGCAGACAAGCCAGGAGGCCGCCGACCGGCAGCAGTCGCACGTCGAGCTCTTTGCCAACGCCATGGACAAGGCCATCGGCGCGGGCAACATCTCGTGGGTGGGCATGCTGAGCTGCCTCAGCCCGGAGATCACCCAGCACCTCAAGGTCCGCGCGCAGAACCACTTCCTGGAAGTCCTCCCGTCCGTCCGCAACCCGCCGCCGGCCGACCCCGCCGCCCTTGCGCACAGCGTGCAGACGGCCGAGAATTTACTTTCAGTGATCGACGCCATCATGCGCGGCAGCCCAGCCGTCGTGCGCCAATCCCAACTCCCGCCGTCAGTAGTCGACAAACTCGTCGACCTCTGGGAACTCCTCGCAACTTCCGGCCCCCCCACCAACCCGAACCCCATCAATCCTTACGACCCAGACGCCATGGTCACCGACGACCCGCCGCCCCCACCCAGCCCAAAACCCTCCGTCCTTACCCACTGGCTGCCCCTCCTCCTCAACCTGGTCACCCTCCACGCGCATTCCTTCGACCCGTCCAAAGCCACCAGCGACGTGCGCGCGAAAATGTTGGTGGCGTGTGCCGGATTGCTGCAGGAGCTTGATGCGCCGATTGTGTTGCCCCCTTGCACCTCCATCACCAGCGGCAACCCCAACGGCGGCAACATCAATGCAAGTGCGGTTGGGGGCGGCTGCGGGATAGCAGACACGGCCCCCCTCTCGCGGCGTGTGTTTGACCTGTCCTGCCTCCTGGCAGATAACCTGCCCGAGGACGCGCGAGGGATGTGTGTGCGCGCGGTGAGGGAGTGTGCGGGTGGCGATGCGAGGGTGCGGTATCTGTTTAGCTTTGGTCAGACACACGGTGGCGGCGCAGCGGATGCGGTCGCGGGCGGCGCGTTGATGCTTGCACAGCGGGACCGGCTGAGCCAACCCCCCCGAGGTGGTGTTGGTGGTGTTACCGCTGGTGCTGGGGTGGGGAGCGCAAGCGGCGGGACGACGACCCCCACCGGCACGGGGTCTTCCACACCAGGCGGGTCCACGCCCGGCGGCTCCGCCTCGGGTTCGGCCGCCTCGGGCGGGGGGACGGCGACGACGCTGTTTAGCGTGCTGCTGGGCACGCCGGCGGCTATGTGGGGGGTTGATCAGCGCGGGGGGCAGCAGGAGAGGCTGAGTGTGTTTAGGCTGAGACGGTGGGAGGCGCTGAGTGAACCAACGCCGAATGTGGGGGAGAATGATACGGCGCTGGGGTTGGGGTTGTTTGAGGCAAGGAGGGTTTAGGGGGATACTCTGGGGGGAAGCGTTCAGGGAGGAGGGGTTGAAGGGGGGTTTTGAAAATAGGAGGGTTAGGGGGGGTTGAGAGGGGGAAAGGGGGACTTTTGGGGGGGTTATGAAGGAGAGAGGGTTGGGTTAGTCAAGGGGGAGAGCGGTTATGATATGGAGTGCGTTGCTCTTTTTTGGGAGGGTTGGGTGGAAAGGAGGCATGGGATGGATACCCGGCTGGTGTTTCTTGTCTGTTTTTTTCCCTACTCCCTCTCTCACCCCCAAACGTCCACATGCACTCACAGAGTTGGGGTTGGGTGCTGTGGGGGAGGTGTCACGGTTCATCATCATGATCCTGTCCGGTCGTTTCTCACTCACGAGCGTCAAGCTTGTCTCTTTTTTTCTCTGTCTCATTCTTTCTTTTTCGTATGTATATCAATCATGACATGGTGGTGGAAGCGCGGGGGTTGCTGGGATATGACCTTTTCTTTTTCTTTCTGCTCATTTCTTCGAGGAGTCTTAGCATTTCACACATTGGGAAGCGGGGCATTGAGACAGCGCTTGTGTGTTGTTGTTGTTGTTGTTGTTGTTGTTGTTATTGTTGTTTGTGTGCGTACTTGGTCTTTTTTTTTTCTTCGATTCGTTTTGGTCTTGTCATAGTTAATCTTGAAGATGATGGCGGGATGGCAGGCGGGCATGGTATACTCTGCTGCTGCTGCTGCTGCTGCTTGTTTGTTTGTTGGTGTGGTTTGGGTGGTTGTTGAGTTTTGGCCTGGGCTGCTGCACTCTGGATGATAATGACGTGATGTAATACAGTCAATGATGCTAGAGCAGTGATGGTTGGGTGTTTGGTGGTTGTGGTGAACGCGTTGCTGTTGACTTTGGCTGGGTGAGTGACATTCCGGGGTCAACCCTAACCCTTGGTTTTCTCAGGGGTGAGGTGAGATTGGCGTGCGGTTTTGTTGCTGTCTGGTGCTTACTGATTCCCATCTCACAATAATTCTCAGTTTCTCTCACCAAAAAGTCATTTCTAGTTCATCAAGCCATCAAAAATGGAAGATCCTCTCTGCAATCTCTGCGCAGCCCTCGACATCCCTGGCGTAGTTCAGCGCCTGGTATCGGACAGCGACCCAGCCCCCCTCGACTCGCCATGGCACAACACCCTAGCGGACGTCAAGACCTCCTCAGCCTCATGCACCCTCTGCGCTCTCATCCTCAAGGGCTGGCAGGCCAGCCGCGCGGTGGTCGTGCAGACTGCCGTGCAGAACGCCATGTTCGACCCGCAGGACCCGCCCACCGAGCTGGACGAGCCGGTGGAGAAGATTGCGGGGTACCGGGATGCGCCGGGGGTCGCGCTCGAGGCTGTTAGAAGGGTGAGGGAGGTGGGGGATGGGAGGGGGGCGAGGGGGAGTGTGTTTCTAAGGGTGGGGTGTGGGCCCAAGGTGAGGTCGTCGTGGGATGTATTGGATCCGGTCGTGGCCGAGTTGAGGGTTGCGAGGGAGCTGTGGGAGGAGGAGATTGGGCCGGGGGGGGTGGATGCGGTTGTGAAGGGGGATCCGTTGGCGGAGGAGAGTTTGGATGTCGCGAGGGGCTGGCTGAGGAAGTGCCAGAGCCGACATGGCGCGGTCTGTGGTGGCGCAGAGGGCTGGTTGCCTACGCGTTTGCTCCAGGTAGTGCCGGGCGACGACAGCATCTACCTCCGTCATGGAGACTCCCTCCCTTCCCCGTCTGGAGACGCCCGCTACGTCGCGCTCAGCCACTGCTGGGGCCAGGGGGGCACACCCATCACCACCACGCACTTGACCCTCCCCCTCCGAACTGCTGGCATCAACACCGACCTCCTCCCACAAACCTTCCGCGACGCGGTAACCCTCACACACCACCTCAACCTACGATATCTTTGGATTGATAGCCTCTGCATCATCCAAGACGATGCGGCCGACTGGGCCGCCGAGGCCGCGCGCATGGCTGACGTCTACCGCAACGCGCACCTCGTGCTCGACGCGGCCAACGCCGACGCCGACGCGGCCGGCTTCCTGCGCCCACGCGCCGCTCCCGACACGGTGCGGCTGCGCGGCGGGCTGGCGCTGAGCCTGCTGCCCCCGCAGGGACGCCGCTGGACGGACCCAGAGGGGAGACAGGATAACCTCGCCGGCGAGCCCATCAGCGCGCGCGCGTGGTGTCTCCAAGAACGGGTGCTGCCGAGGCGGGCGCTGCTGTACGGGGAGCATCAGATGTTTTGGGAGTGCGAGTGCGTCCGGGCGAGTGAGGATGGGGATGTGGTTTGCCAGGTCGGCGGGGGGGCGCTCGGGCGGCTGTGCAAGACGGCGGGCGTGGCGGATTCGGTCTTTTCCCGCGTAGACCGCAACCCGGGGAATGAGATGAAGCAGGAGACTAATTGGGCGGCTTGGTACCGCATGGTGGAGGACTACACGGCGCGGAGCATCACCAAGCACACGGACCGACTGCCGGCGCTGTCGGGGCTTGCGCAGGGCGTGGTGCGGGAAAGGGGCGGAGAGTACCTCGCCGGGCTGTGGAAGTCTGGTTTGCTGGAGGGGTTGCTGTGGTGCAAAGCGAGGCCTGGTCCACCGGCGCTCGCTGCCACGCCCGAGTACGTGGCCCCGTCCTGGTCGTGGGCGTCCGTCGCCGGCCCCGTGCAGTTCCCTATGTACGACTGGTACACACGACGCGCGCACTGGAAGGCAAAGATGGCCGACTTTGAGTCCCTGGCCGAGTATCTCGGTCACGAGACGGTCAAAAGGGATGTGGACGATTTCGGGAGGTTACAGGGAGGCGTGCTGGCGCTCAAGGCGCCGTTGCTATCAGTCCAGGACATCCGCCCGAGACAGGCCCGGGCCCCCGCGCTGTACTCACTGTTTGGGCATGAGCCGGGACGCTCGGAAGTGGCTGATATCATGGTTCAACTGAAGACGGGCTCGGGAAGTCTTTGGATAGAGGGGGCCTTCGACATTCCCGGCACGTCGGCCGCGGCTGCGGCCGATGTGGTAAGCTTGTCCGTCGTGTTTTTTACGCGCCTGCCTCACGTCCTTGAGGAGGGGTTTGTGGAGCACAGGTTCGGGCTCATCCTCCAGCGGTCAGGCAACAGCTCGCGGTATCGGAGAGTCGGGTTTGTTGACGGGGTCGTGCTCAAAAAGTCGATGCTCGACGCGGTCAGGGGGCGGGGCATGTTTTCGGTTGTTGGGTATCCCCGCCCGTATAAGGAGGGAGACCTTGATGAGGTCGCGCGGAACAATGACCTCGCGAGCGATCCTCTCATGTTGGGCAGGGTAGAGGTTGTCGTGGAGTGATATTCGTCAGGCTCAGGGGCTCGCAATAACCCTAACCCTCTTTCTCTCTCCTTCCCCTGAACCCCTGAGTCGAAGATGGATTTCCCTTCCCGCCCAGATGAGAAGAGTGTGCCGGAGTGAAAGCGGGGTGTTTGGGCTTTTCAGTGCGTAATTTTGTTCTCACCATCCCCTCAAGAGGAAGGATAGGCTTCCCACCATGATTGGTGGTCTTGACAACGGTGCAACAAACCCACCCACCAATCGGCCTCCCAAGACATGGGCCCCAGGAACAGGCGCGTGGCCCGGCGTGGCCCCCGCGTTTTCAACAGCCGGGCGGACCGTCGCTTTTGATTTGCGGGGAGTGACATCGGCCGGCCACCAATCTCCCCCTTGAGGACAACCGCCCGACTTGGCACCGCCCATCCCTCTCCACATCGTCGCAACGACATCGCGGACCGCCAGCTCGGCTGCCTTGTTTGTCACTTACACACGCCCAGCGTAGGATCCCCGACTGCTAGGTGACTCTGCCCATCCGGTTCTGGCATCTTGGCGACACACACTCGTTGCCTTCCCCCGACGTTACCCCTTGATTCGTAGAATCCAATGGCCACGCCCGGCATCACATGTGCCACCTCGAGCTACGACGCGAGCTGAAGCCGCGGCTGCCATGATGGATGGGGGTGCAAATTACACAAGGTGGGCAGCTGGTCGTGACCGTGTCAGGAGGTCTCGATTCGGGGAGTACATAGCCAGCCCGCCTCCTCCACCCCACGATGAGCCCAAGCAGCATCCCGCCAACACCACACCTCGACCATCCCCCAAAATGCGCCTCCCACCAAGCCTCTCAGCGGCAGCAGCCGCCCTCTCCCTCACCCTCCCCGCCACCGCCTTCGAATACAACACTTTCGACGGCCCCGGCTTCCCCTCCTGCCACAACGTGACCCTCATCCACAATGCGACCAGCCCCGCCGACGTCTCCTCCCTGGTCAAATCCCTCCTCGCCTCCACCCCGACCGACTCGACCACCCCGTTACGCATCCGCGCCGCGGGCAAGGGACACATGTGGTACGACACGCAGTGCAGCGATTCCGCGACGGTGCTGATCCGCACCGAGAACCTCGCGCGCATCTCCGAGTTTGAGTTGCCGCCCGGCGCGGAACAGGGGACTGTTTGGGTGGAAGGGGGGGTGACGTTTTTCCAGCTGGCGGCGTGGCTGCATGAGAGGGAAGCGTCGGTGGGGTACACGCTGACGAACTGGAATATCAGTTTTGGGGGGAGCGTGGCCATGGGGGCGCACAGGTCGTCGCTGAGGGAGGATAGTATGGTTGCGGCTGGGGTGGTGGAGGTGGAGGTGGTGGATGGGAGAGGGGATCTCAGGAGGGTGGTGAGGGGAGATGGCACCGGGGAGGAGTGGGCGGCTGTGTCGACTTCGTTGGGCTTGCTGGGGGTCATTGTGGGGATGAGGTTGAGGGTGTATCCGGATACCAAAGTTTATGCGAGGCAAGCGACGTGAGTGGTGATTTGGGTGAGGGGGTGGGGGGTTCAGGGCTGATCTATGGTGTGCTAGGCTCGACGAGAAGGATGTACTGAACGGGGACATCTACAACCTGATTGCGCCGTATGCAACAGCCAATCTCTGGGTAAGTAGGGGCGAGTTAGTGGTTGCGGAGGACAGCTGTACAGGTTGCTAACGTCCTCCCAGTGGTGGCCGTATAAGCGCAAGTTCCACCAGCGCTACTACGACACTGTTCCGGCCAAATCGACCACCCAGGAGGGCTTCCAAAACACCTTCTCGGTCACAGAGCTCGAGGCGGTGGCGGCGCGCACACTGCTCAACAGCGGCAAGTACCTCCCGACGTCCAACATGCTGGCCGAGGAGATCTTCTTTGGCCAGTGGGAGAAGCCCAACTTCCGCGAGAAGTCGACCAACAAAGCCCTCGAGTCGTGGCCCGTCTACGGCTGGAACTACGACGTGCTGATCGGCGGCCTGTACCCGGACCAAAAGGCCGAGTGGGAGTACGGTCTGGCCGGGTACACTCTCGAGCTGGCCTTCCCCGTCACCATGGCCAACGCCATGCTCAAGCGCGTGCGCCAGCTGTTTGACGCCGAGCTGAAGAAGGGCATCGTGATGACGTCAACGTACAGGAGTGGCATCAACATCAAGTGTGAGTCGTCGGTCCATACCATGGAACGAGCAATGAGAATGCTGACCCCATGGGCTCAACAGTCGGCAAGCCCTACTTTGACTTCCTCGGCCAGGTCACGTACAACACGTCCGACGGCGCCGACTGGAGCAAGGGCGCCATCATGTTTGACTTTCCGTCCTTCCGGCCCACCGTGGGCGACCACAAGCGGTTCAACGAGCAGTTTTGTAAGTGGGGGAGGATCGAACAGAAAGGGGGTGTGATACTGACCGCGCCACCAGACCACAACGTCGCCAACACGCTCATCGACGAGTTCCCGTGCCGCCCGCACTGGACTAAGAACACCCGCGAGGTCTTTACCAGGGCTGTCAAGAATATTGATCCCGATGTGAGTTCCCAACCAGGCCATGCCAGAAATCACTGTTGTCTAACCACCAACTATCCAGCACCTCCGCCGCTTTAAGGCCGTCCGGGAACAGTTCGATCCCCAAGGCATCTACCGGAGTGTCGTGGGCGAGATCTTGGGCCTGTACTAGGGGCGGCACGTCCCCTTATGTAGTAGAACCCTGTTTGTGATTAATCGTGGACTATCCCGACATAATATCAAGAATCCCGATGTCCGTGTCAGAAACACGCCCTCAGTGCCCCATGACCAGACCCATCACAAGCCCAAATGTCGTTGGAAACCCCAAGTTGATTCAAAATAAAAAAAAAAAACCCAAAATTAAATCAAGTCATCAACAACAAAGTTCAAATTCCAACCAAAATAACACCATCATCTCCCAAGAATCTCAACCTCCCAACTCCCCCAGTCCGCTCACACCCTTCCCCTCCCTCACTCATCACCACTCACTCCCCTCCCCACTCCTCACTCCCCTACCTCCCTACATCCCTACATCCCCATCCCCTCAACCCCTTCCATGTGCAGCCCATGCGGCTCCCCATGCGGCCCCCCTCCTCCTCCCAACCATGCCCGTGCCCATGTTCATGCTCACTCTCCCATCCACCTCCAGTCCAGCACTCAGTAGGCAACATCAGCTGACGGCCACAGTGGGAGGCATCAGAGGCGATGGGAGGTTAGATACCAGGCACATAAAAGGCCCAGGGCAACACCCCAGGGACCAGAGAGAGATGAGAGAACACACACAGACAATTGAAGCAATTCCCAACTCTTCGCACACATCCTTTGCCCCTAATTTACAGCGCCTTTCAGTGCCCCAATACAACCAGCTGCAGTGGTCCGAAAACGCTGTTCCAACAATAAGCTCCTGCGTACATGAGAACACAGCACTGCTTACGGAAGCAGTTGGGGGGGTCTCCCTTTTGTATCTATATATTCACTCGCTCGGTTCCCTTTATCAGGGGAGCTCTGCAATGCACTTTGTTACCTCACACTCCATACGCTACCAAGCTCTTCTCTGCAGTGTGACATCCAGTGCCCCCGTACAACCGCTGTAGTGGTTCGAATCAGCTGTTCCAACATAGGCCATGTTGCGATAACACACATCAGTAGTACTGTCTCGCTCCAGCTCGTTGATGATGCCGCACAGCAACATGGTCTTGCCCTTGCCGGGGTCGCCCTCGATCCACAGTAATAGTCGGCTTTTTGGGTTGTCACGCCATTGCTGAAACTCGGGATTATCGAGGATCCAGCGATACGAGTCCTGCAAGAGGCCACCTTTAGTCCGCTCGACACGGGACTTATCGACGTGAGGATGGGTTATACGGAGGTGTTTCAGGCATTGCTAGTCCTCCAAAGCAGACTGAGGACGATACACGTAGTTAACACTAGTAGAATTAGTAAACATGTCCGTCAAGCATAGTTACCACAACGATTGGCATACATACATACATACACCTGCTGTTTGACGCGCCGCGGAATTCAATAGTTCAACGGGGCCGTAAGGATCCGGCCCAAAGGAGGCGGCGCCTAGCGGGGCTATATAGCCTAATTATACTGCCGACTGCGAGGGCTGCGCTGCCCGTCTCTCAATGTCTTCCATCATCCGTACAACCGTCGTCGCCTCGTCGCGCGTTCTCTGCATAAGCTCGCCCTGGCTCGAAACCCACACAAGCCGTGCCTTCCAGAACCCCCAACGCTCTCTCGTCACCCGCTCGTCTGTATCCCATAGATCGGCCTCGGGGTGTCGGCCCTTGATGCACGGGAGTTGGGCGTGCCGATACTCTACGGAGCCCTTTGGATGTCCCCCCGGGTTGAACTTGCGCAGCTGCGTCCTCCCATCTGTCCATTCGTAGATGACGTCTCCTGCAATGTCAATAAAGGGAACTAAAGCGTGGACGTTTGTCTAGGTATTACTGTTAGCAACTTACCAGACAGCTCGATAACGTCCAGAACTCACATCCAACATAGTGATATACTGCTCGCTCACGTACTCCCCCCAGCGCCTATCACTTGGGAGGTCGGCGGCCGGCAACCGTCCTGGCGGTACATGATTCCACGGATCCAGTTCGAGCGCGTATACGATGATCTGCAATGCAGAGTTCAGCTCATCGGAGCGAGTGACTTTGGGTGGGTGCATTGCCAAGCGATGAGCCGCGAACGCGTTCGCACGAACAAGGCCCGGAGACCCAAAGCCTCCTCCATATGCCTTAGAAGGATAGCGGTGAACCCAGCATCCTATTCCAATCTATAAGTAAACGAGATTGAAGAGGACGATAACGGAATACCTACTCCAGTACCCCTCCCCCCAGCAATCATCTCAGAATTGCTCCAAGGTCCTCCATTTCTCTAACAACATAGGCCCCAGTCGGCGCTCCTGCTCCGGGGTCGCCTCGAGGCGGGGCATAGCCATGACCGCGTCGATGATTGCGAGGAGGGCGGGCTGGTGGTGCGGTATAACCGTGGCCACGTCCCAGAGTAGCAGGGCGATACGCTCGCCCTTGTCGTTGGACTCGTCGTCGCCCTCGCACGGTATACGGTCCTCGTCCAAGGACATGAGGCTACGGGCCGCCTCGGCCGCGGGGATGGGGTTCTCGGTCCGGTACGCCTCGACGAACTCGCGCAGCGCCTTAACCTCCTCGGGCGTGGCCGAGACGTCGCCGGGGACCATCTGGCCAAACTCGGCCCAGCACTCTTCTTCGGTTTCGGAGTCCCCGATTTCGGCGTCCAGCGTGCCGGCGAGGCTTTTGACGCACATGATACAAGTACACTGCGCCATATTGCGTTGGCGCGATGTAGTCAGTCGTCCGCGCGCTCAAAACTGAGAAAAGGTTGGATCGATGGGAAAGTGTAAGGTTGGTAATACGGCGATCATCTTGCCGAGCTAAGCTGATGTTGTGGACAAGTGTTCCTCACAAACCAAACGCTTGGCAAACGCTTAGCAACCGAAGCAATCCAACCGGGTCTAGACCATCTCATTTCGGCGGGGGGATGAGAGGGAGGGAAGATGGGGTTGGGAAATTCGGAGGTGAGGGTGCGGCCCTTTGGCGGGGGATGGGAGGGAGGAAATGCATGACCAGGGGGGTAGGGGCGGGATGGAACAGAGCAAATGGGAGAGGAGAAGAGGAGGAGGTAGAACAAATAGTTGATGTGAGGGAAACGAGGTTGGGTATCAGGAACAAAACGAGAGAAGAAGTTCAACAAAGGGGAGAGTTTCCATGATGACAGTGCCAGTTGACCCCGCGACACCATCACCAACACTCTGCCAATTCTCGCACAGGGAACGCAACCCTCCTCAAAAACGGCGATGGAATGCCCCAACCTGCGCGCCACGGGAAATGGAAATTCCCACACACTCCACTCAACCGTGGAAGGCCCGGTGTCGGAGAAAGTGAGAGCTTGAGCAAGCCCAGTTAGTCGGTGGTAAACAGCCTCATCCATGAACTCGCCTTGACATATAGGTAGGTAGGTAGAAGGTAGGTGGTTTACTCCAAACACGAGCCTCTGAACCCCTACACCACACCACACCCAAGGACGCAAAAAAATCAGCGGAAGCCATCCACCAAACAAGCCGGTGGCTCAACAGACCACTTACACAGACAAGCAAGCGCTACTCCATAGACTCCCTCCCTCCCCTGCCTGCCTCTTCCCATTCCTACCTGTCCCATGCCGATTCAACACCATCAAGGACAGACAAAGCCCCCATTTCAACCCAATCAAACCAACCACATCCCAAAAAGGCAACCCCAAAAGTCAAATCAAGGTCCATGCCCTCTCACACCACCGTTGACCACCAACGCGTAGCCATAGTAGTTCAAGGCCTATCCAACCCCCCATCATCTAGGTGTCTACCCCTCAAACTCAACCCCCACCACCTTCCCCATCCTCCCCCCACCTGCTGCACTCCCACTCCCACTTACACTCCCACTTCCACTCCCCTCCTCTGCCGTCTCAACCAACCCCTCACTAGCCTCCGCATCCGCCCCCGTCAACAAATCCCTATCCGAGCTCCTCACGCTCCTCCGTTCCGCATCCCCTCCATAGGCCCCCGTCTTCCCGCTCGTTACCTCCCCCCTCTCCAACCCCCCTTCCTCCTCCTCATCTTCCTCCTCATCCTCCCCGCCGCGCTGTTGCTGCGACGATGACTGCTGCAGCGCATTCTTCTCCAGCTCCCTCTGCGCCTCGTCCATGCGCCTCCTAACCTCCGCGGCCACCCGCATGCCGTCCGTGACGATGTTATCCAGCACGCCGCGCAAGCCCCTCCCGGCGCCCGCCGGGCCGGTGGTATTTTGTATTGCTGGCCCTGCGGCGCGCCCGCCAATACCAAGCGAGGAGAAAGTCGTCAGGGCCGAGGCGCTGGTGGGCATCGGGGTCGGCAGGCCGTCGATCATGTGGAAGGAGGCGGGGAAGGCGGACTCGAAGAACTGTTCGAGGAGCTCGTCGGCGAGGACGACCATGCGGAAGGTGGGGAGGGTGATGTGCAGGGGGTTGGAGGGGTCGAGGGCGATGTTTGCGGCCTTTTCGGACTGGGCTTTGGAGACGCGCCGCTGGAGGACGGCGTCGTCGGGGAGTTGGGCTGAGTTGAGGTGGAGGGTGGGAGGGGGGAGGGAGGGTTGTTTGGCGGGGGTTTTGGGGCTGGCGGTGGGGGAGTCCATTGCTAGGAGGTCGTCGTCATCGTCGTCGTCGTCGTCGTCGTCGTCGTCGTCGTCGTCGCCGATGGCGAAGGCGTCGGGGTTGGCGAGCTCTTCGCTTGCGGGCTCCTCGTCGAGGTGGGTTGACGCGAGCTTTTCTTGCACCTCGCGGGCGGCGTTTTCTTGGTTCTTTGGGTGGTCCGGATCGGCGTACTCAAAACATCTCCTTATAAACGCGCTGACGCTGCCGAGGAACCGCTCGTTGACCGACTGGCCTGGGATGTCGTCGTGGACGCCGTTCGCGCTGTCTCCGCCCAGTGTGATCCTCGAGGCCGTTGGGCTCAGGGAGCCCTCCAGCCCGCGGCGCGAGAGGAACAATAAGGCCTCCGACATGCGCAGGATGCCTTCCCGGTCGACCTTGCCGTCGCCGTCGTCATCGTACAGCTCAAAGAAGTACGTGATGGTCCCCATGATATCGCGCTTGCCCTTGAGCCCCGCCAGGCCAGAAACAACCTTCTGGAGGGTCAGGGCCGAGGATGCGTCGGTATCCCACTTGTGGAACAGCCTCTGCAGAAACTCGTGGTCTGCCGGCTCGGGGCCGGCGCCCCACGGGGACAGTATCGCATCCGATTTCCTGAAGCTGCCGTAGAACCCCTTCTCCCGCTCCGCAAACGCATCCCGGCGGGGCGTGGTCGGCGAGTCCGAGATGGCCCACTTGCACATACCAGCAAGAAACTCGCGGTACGCATCATAGTCCATCAGGCTCGTGCTCGGGCCCAGGCCGACGCGACCCTTTTCGACCCCGTGGTCACCCTCGCTGGCCGCCTCGGCAAGGCGCGCACGGCTGCTCTTTGCGCGCCGCGCCAGGTCCTGTTTGATGATGTGGTCCCGCTGCTGCCTCTCGTACAAGACGGTGTAGAACCGGTCGTACAGCGCACCGAGCTCATCAGGCTTGAGGAGTTTGCTATCCGGCCCCAGGTTTCGGATGGCGGTGCGCTTGGCAAAGTTTTCGATGTTGCTCAGTACGCCGTCCTTGTTCTTCAAGCGCAGCTCGGTGATGCTGCTGTGGGTGATGCCCGAGAACTCCTTGAAGGCGACGACCATGAGCTCTTGGAATTTTGTGACCGACCTGAGCTTCGGGTTCTCCGACTTGGGATGCGCCGACTCGTCCAGACGGGCAAAATACGACTTGAGAACTGAGATGAAGGCTCCGTCGTCCGCAGCGTCCAGCAGCTCCTCCCCGTTTATCCTGAGGATGGCCAAGCCGACCTGGAACAGGACCTTTGGGCCCTCAACAAAGAAAACGTCCAAGACCCTAAAGGCAAACACCAGGGGCATCGAGTTGATGTAGAGTGACAAGAACCACGGGAGCGAGACGACAGACAGCTGGACATCGCTCTTGACGAGATGTTCCCACAGGATGGGCATCGTCTTCTCCACCAGGGACTCAAACACCTTTTGGTCCAGGAGGGTGCCGTACATGGTGGTCGAGTAGTACCCGGGCACCAAGCGGTCACACAGTGCGGAGAGGAGGAAGAATGCCTGCGACTCTGACATGTAGATCAGAAGGGCAGCCACAACGATGTTCATGGCCTGGCAGTAGCCGACATCAGCATCCACCCAGCTGTAGGCGGTCAGGACGCGGCGGAGGCGGCCGATGCCCTCCTCGCTCTGGAAACCGGGGTATTCGGGCAGGCTGCGGTTCAGGTCCTTCTCGATCTCGTCGATGGCCAGCGACTCGCGGCCGGCAAACTTGGTCAGGGTGTCGGCGTAGAGGGTCGGGGTCTCGAGGCGCAGGTAGATGGCGCCCGACGAGAGCTCCCACATCTCGCCCCTCAGACGGTTGGGCAGGCCGACGCGGATGAGCTTGTGGAAGGTGGGCTGGCGGATCAGGGTCATGTTGCGGCCATTGTCTCGGAGATACTCGGCCCACAACCTCATCTTTGCTCGGTCGCGGAGTTTCTTTGGGTCGCCGGGGTATTTGAAGAGCATGCCGAGCCCGGCGTCGGGCGGGGACGAGGCCTTCTTGTCGTCGGGTCGGAGCAAGTATTCGGAGTAGCATTCGGCCGTGACTTTCTTCAGCTTGGCCACGTTCCCGACGTTGGCGCGGAGGCCCTTCTTGAGGCCGTCGCAGAAACGCTCGCAGGCCTGGCGGCTGCTGGCGAGCTGTAATGTGACGCGCTGCTCCCTCAGATCCTTCTTGTCCTTGTCCTTGGCGGAATCCTGGCTGATGCCGTTCCATGTGGATATCGAGAGGGCGAACTAGAGCGGGGAGGAGAGGAGGGGATGATCAGCGAACTGCCCAGCAAGGTATGTAGGTGGGTGGCGTGCAGCAGCAAGACACAAGCGCGGGGTTTCCTGTAAGTACCTGAAAGTTCTGGCTGTGCAGGCGCTCGACCCTGCGGATGGCGCAGAGGGGAAAGGTGAAGCCATTGCCGCTGGGCCCGCCGCCGTGGGTCTGGCCGGTGAAGATGGAGGATGTGGAGGTGGTAGCGGACTGCAGGAAGCTGGAGGGGGTGGTCGAGAAGCAGAGATAGGCCTCGGAGAGATGGAGCTTGCCGGCGTACTGGAAGCCGCGGTCGCGGTCTCGGTCGCCCTGGGTGGCGTTGGCGGGGGGGATGGTGAGCTCGGCGGTGATTTCGTAGAGCGGGTGCTGGGACGATGGGAGGCGGAACTGGCTCTGAAACAGGGAGGCCTTGGAGGGGTTCTTGTCGGACTCGGAGAGGTTCAGGCCCTGGGTCGGGTCCAGCAGCTGCTGTGCCTTTTGCACGAAGCTCGAGAAGGCCAGCATGGTGAGAGTAGAGTAATGGGCGCTGTCACGGGCGCTGCGGCCCCCGGATACCGCGGGGTGAAGCTAGGGGCGGGCTACGAGATGTGCCGAGA